>CM024194.1:8414475-8445592 GCA_013435755.1 Amphilophus citrinellus
ATGTTAGTCCAACAATATGGAAAAAAGAGCTAAATGTGAAATTGGATTTTTGAAGGGAATGTGGAAAAGTTGGGAGTGGCAGCTGAAAAACAGAGAGAGAGAAACTGCAGCACTGAAGGGTTAAAAACATCATTCAGCATTTCCCCATGTAAACAGTATTTTAAGAAGGTCAAATACACATTTCAGTCTAAAATGTGTCTCTTTATATTTGATATAAAGACACAAATCAGGCTTCTTATCAGTGAACAGTACTGCCTGCAGAATACAGTAGGATTATATTCAGTGAGAGCTGAGAGTAAAACGGGATCCTGGAATGAAGGGAGAAAAAACCTCAAAGAAACGACACCCACCCCATTTCATCTGCCCACCCCCCTTATAAATACACATGCACGTGCTCATTTCAGAATTAGTATCAGCTTCTTTAGAGAGCTGAATTCAAATATCAAACATTTACTGAAACGCAGCAGGACTGACAAACAGCTGAATGTGGGAATGGCCCATCTACCCACTGCGTTACTGGCACTGAACGCACTTCTTTTCTTCCTCCTCGAGGTTACAGCTGCAGGTAAGATCATCAATAATCCTTCTGATGTTGCTCAGCAGTTCTTACAGTTTCATATTAGCATACCTGTCGAGTTATGTATTTAAAAATACGGGAAATTTTCCGCTGCTGAAATTAGAGGTCACTATTTGACGTTATCACCTAATTTGCATAATTGTTCATTTGGATGTACTGTAGTTGTGATCGAGGCTGCAGGAGAGGAAAACATCTTTGGAGAGACAAAAAGTGAAGAAAAAAACACCATAAATATGTTTAGAACTACAAATAAACTTTATAAAATAATAACTTTAATTCTTTGCCTAGACCCACATCACATAGATCAATTTTGTTTAATGTTAGAATATCAAATTTAATGAAAACACTGTGGGGTGAGACTGCTAGCTACATTCATCCCTCCTCCTTCATCTGACCCTCTGTCTCCAACTTGTGTAAGAAAACTCTCTGTCGGCTCTCAAAGGTTGATAAAGGTCGAAGCGAGGACCGGGGATGGGAGCGGAGGGAGCGGGTGGGCAGGCTCGGTGTTGAAGTGAGGTTCGGGGGTTGGAGGGTGGAGACAAAGTGAGGTCTGGGCGATGTCAAAGTGTAACGAAGGGACGCAGTAGTAAGAAGGCTTTATGTACACAGAACATGGTTGGACAGCAGGATTTCACTGTCGCTTTATCGCTTTATGGGGCAAAAAACCCCAAAAAACGCTAAGTTGGAAACACTGAGCCCAACTGATGTCCAGTTGTTTTTACGGGGTTGTTGTTCCGGCTGTCGGCACTAACCTAGTGATAGTGACGATTCAGTTTGGCGCGACACAGGAATGCTTTTAAAAACAATGAAAATTTAAACCTTGAAATACGGGAAAATAAAAATACGGAATGACGCCGGGACAGCAGGGTAAAATACGGGACATTTCCCTGCCAAAAACGGGAGACTTGACAGGTATAGAGATGCTTCTGTTCAGCACCAGAACCAACGACGGGCTCATTTTTAAAGTGGTGACTTGAAACGCGTGAAGAAGCGGGCGGGTTGATGCTGCCTGTCGGAGAAAAGAATCCGACAAATAAAGAGAGAAATCCGGTTGAAGAGGTGAAGCTGCGGACTGAGGCGGAGGTAGGCTACTGGTCCGGTGAGGAGAGATATAATTCTGTCTAATTTCACAATAACTGATGTAAACTGATGTATTTAGATTAAATTATAATTAGAAGATAGAGTTATATTAACAGCTTAACTTGTTCGAGAAATGACGTCTTTACCGTTGTGGATGTTCCTGGAAAGCTGAAAGTAATCCAACAGCTCAACATTAACGGGGCTGTTAGCGATGATCCAATAGCAAACTTCTGCTCCGGCTTTTACAGAAACTTATACAAAAGCAAATAGTGTCATCAGTCAGTAACTGTTTTTCAACTCTCTGAGCGATTTCACCCAAATTACTGAAGATGGCAGAGAGCAGTGTGATCAGACTATAACCATACAGGAAGTGACTCATCTTAAAACCAATAAATCTCCTGCAGTCTCACCACAGACCTTTATCAAACCTTTATAGAAAATCTGGCTCCCTTTTTACTGAAGGTGATATTAGAAAGTGTGGAGCAGGGAACAGGGTTCGTACGGGTGCTGGAAACCCTTGAGAATGCTTGAATTTTAATATTGTCCTTTCAAGGTTTGAAAGGTGCTTGGAATTTGGATATAGTGCTTGAAAGTGCTTGAAATTGTAACCGCTTTTTTTGTAAATAAAATATAACTATCTGGTTGAACAGTTCGCTTATGAAACGGAGAAATAAAATGAGTCGTAAAGTCTAAAATGAAAATTTCTCCGCGTGGGTCTGGCCTGCCCGTCTGCATGTGATCTGTCAGTCTGTTTGTGACCACGCCCCTCCCCCGAAGACAGAGAGTGGCCGTTTTAATGAGTGTTTCACTGGAAAACTGCAAATTCCAATTATAGATCAGACGAATATGGAATACTTTTAAGTGAAAAGTTACGCGCGAGAAAAAAACCAAACATAATCCCCGCAAATAATGTCATTCCTCGCGAGTAAATTCAACAGCGTAGAACTCAGCGCATCCACGGAGGCGCTCTCGTTCACTTGTACACCACTGCGCCATTGCGTGGTCGGCAGCGATATGGCCTCCGATCTGGCGGATCAATTCAAAGGCTTCATTGAATTTTCTAAAATAGGCCATCATCGATTCACAGAAAGACTCAATAACGATATTGGACAGGAATAAGCTGTGAGTGCGGCGCAGCAGGTGTGGAAAGCAGCCAAAACCGCCGAAGATAAATTCAACAAGGAAGGGGAAGTATTGTTCCAAAAAGCTGAATCAAAAATGTAAGCTGTACGCAGTAATACGCAGAAAACCTTGATGGATTTTATTCAGAAGGTATGTACATTAATTCTATATGTTCCTGGCGTGTTGTCACCTATGCTTATATTTGTACGCAATCTGGTGATTGGCGGCTGGCACTGTTGCCAAGTTTTGTGTAAGAAAACTCACTGTCGGCAGTCTTAACACTGGCCAAAGGACGAATCGAGGACCGGGGGTGGGGTGGGGTGTCCCCCTCGGTGCCGAAGAGACGTCGGGGCGATGCCACAGTGTAGGAAGGGCCGCAGTATTGCTGTATGTACACAAAACACGGCGACAACGGAATTTTCATGTTTCCGGTGCTGTGCCAAAAAGTGATTTTATTTGTATTTTTTTTACTGTATTATCTTTGCTTATATCGGTAAATAGACTGTGGCGCACAGGATTTATGAAGGGCTTCTATATAAAATGAAGAAATGACTTGTTTTGCAATATATTTATGACTGCATTATTGTATCAGCATAATAATCAATCCAGTCGTTTTTGGCTACCCTTTATAGAACTGTAATGTTATATTTGTTGCAATTTCTGCAGCCCTCTTGGCAGATCTCTCAGGAAAAGACATTTTTAATGTCAATGATAATTTTTACCTTCATTAATAAAGAATATATGAAAGGCACGAGAAGTGATTGCAGCTTCTACCTGTGACAGGAGTGTTGTTTCTCGCTCAGAATGACATAATATCATTCAGAGACATGTTTGACACATGTTTCACAGATTTTAGGCCAAAATTAATCTACAGCCATTTAAATACAACCAATAATTTTTTGGGGGGGAAATACTGGAAATCATTTTTTTTGGAACAACACGGCATATCTCTAAAACTCTTCAAAAGTCCCCGATGACACCGGGAAAATAGTCACTTTTTGGACAAAAAAAAAAAAAAAAAAGTCACTAGGGGGTGTCTGAAAAGTCCAAGTGACAAAGTCACTAAGTTGGCAACACTATCTGCTGGTGTTGCCAAAAACTGCAGCTTCTACCACGTGACAGGAATGTTATTTATGACTCAAAATGAGTTGACATCATTCATGAGAGATAATATTCGAGATATGCTTGACAGACCATACGTCAGCAAGTAATTTACAACTATATAAATACCAGCAATCATTTTTTTGGGAAAATACTGGAAATCATTTTTTGGCACAAGACCGGCTATTCAGATGATACAGTGCTATGCAAAAGTTTGGGCCCCCCTGATAATTGTCATGATTATCCTTTATAAATCATTGGTTGTTCAGATCAGCAGTTTCAGTTAAATCTATCATATAGCAGATGAACACAGTGATATTTGAGAAGTGAAATAAAGTTTATAGGATTTACAGAAAGTCTGCAATAATTATTTAAACAAAATTAGGCAGGTGCATAATATTGGGCACCCCAACAGAAAAATGTCATCAATATTTAGTAGATCCTCCTTGAGCAGAAATAACAGCCTCTAAATGCTTCCTGTAGCTTCCAGTGAGAGTCTGGATTCTGGCTGAAGGTATTTTGGACCATTCTTCTCTCCAAAACATCTCCAGTTCAGTCAGGTTTGATGGTTTCATGGACAGCCCGCTTTAAATCCCACCACAGGTTTTCAATAATATTCAGGTCTGGGACTGAGATGGCCGTTCCAGAACGTTGTACTTGTTCCTCTGCATGAATGCCTCAGTAGATGCTGAGCAGTGTTTAGGGTCGGTGTCTTGTTGAAGTATCCAGCCCTGGAGCAACTTCAACTTTGTCTCTGATTCTTGTACATTGTTCTCAAGAATCTGCTGATATTGACTGAAATCCATGCGACCCTCAGCTTTAACAAGATTCCCAGTACCTGCACTGGCCCCACAGCCCCACAGCATGATGGAACCACCACCAAATGTTACTGTGGGTACCAAGTGTTTGTCTTGGAGTGCTGTGTTCTTTTTCCACCATGCATACCGCCCCTTGTTATGTCCAAATAACTCAGTTTAGTTTCAGGAGTCCACAGCACCTTATTCCAAAATGAAGCTGGCTTGTCCAAATGTGCTTTAGTGACTCTGTTTGTGGTGTGTGTGCAGAAAAGGCTTCTTCTGCATTACTCTCCCATACAGCCTCTCCTTGTGCAAAGTGCGCTGAATAGTTGAACGATGCACAGTGACACCATGTGCAGCAAGAGGATGTTGCAGGTCTTTGGAGCTGCTCTGTGGGTCGACTATGACTGTTCTCACCATCCTTCTCCTCTGCCTATCTGAGACTTTTCTTGTCCTGCCGCTTCAGGCCTTAACTAGAACTGTTCCTGTGCTCTTCCATTTCCTCACTATGTTCCTCACAGTGGAAACTGACAGCTGAAATCTCTGAGAGAGCTTTTTGGATCCTTCCCCTAAACCATGTATATTTTGCGTACATGCAGTGCAATACAATGTTTTAATGGATAGGCAAGAGTATATTTAATACCAAGATATCCAGAATTTTTCAACACCGGGATGTGTTTTTAATACTTCCTATTACATTAAAATACCACCAAACCAGGAGAAATTAAATGTCATGAAAAAATATCAACATTTTCTTTGTACACTTTTGGGGAGGGGGTCTGAAAAAGAGTACTCTTTGTAAACTTTGGAAAATGTTGATAATTGTGAATGACCCCTTAATGTGCTGGAAAATCCTGAAAACGGACCTTGGAAGTGCTTAAAAGGTGCTTGAATTTGATCCTGGTGTACGAACCCTGAGGGAACTCTACCTCCTACACTAACACAAGGCCTGATTACGCTGATCCCAAAACCTCAAAGAGAGCATCTACTCATTGATAATTGGTGACCCATTTCATTATTGAACACGGACTATAAGGTTTTTGCTACAGTACTTACTAAGAATGTTCTGGATCCGATTATTGATGAGACGCAGTCGGGATTCATGAGGAAGAGACATACTTCTAATAATATTCAGCTTGTTTTAGACCTGATCGATTACTCCTTCCTGTGTCCTGATGACAGTTTGATCTTCTTCTTAGACTTCTAGAAGGTGTTTGACACTGTTGAACATAATTTTAGATTTGAGCGATTCGGTTTTGGCTAATTTCTTTGCAAAGCAGTCAGAACCATGTACTCCAACAGTAACAGCTCCATCAGAACATGGAAGCTCCCCAAGATTTGAATTACAGAGGGGCATCTGACAAGGCTGCCCTCTGTCTCCTTATTTATTTATTTTATGTACACAACTACTTTCCACTGACTTAAAAAAACAGCCCATTAAAAGGTAAAAGCTATTACCCAAGTCCCTGTTACTATCCAAATAACTGATCTGTTCTCTGCAGCTTCTGGACTCTGTTTAAATCTGAAGGAATTTGAGCTGTTTCCTCTCAGAGACTGTGATGCTGCACATGCTCACAACATACCAATTAAAACTAAATCCATGTATCTTGGGATTAACATAGTGAAAAACCAGACAGACAGATGCTTTGAAAACTTGAATTTGATTATTGATAAGACAATGAAAAAGCTCAATCAATGGCTTCAGAGAGATTTATGACTGAAAGGCTGAATTCTGCTGACAAAGGCAGAAGGTCTGTCTCGTCTAACATATGCAGCTGCTCGTGTCCACAAACAGCTCTGTGACACCATCAATAAACTACTGTTCAGCTTTATCTGGAAGAACAAGACTCATTATGTTAAGAAATCTGTGATTATGAACACTTATGATTCTGGTGGGTTAAATCTTCTTGATTTTCTACCCTCATCAATACCTTTAAATAAATTGGATAAAGCAGTTTTTACACAATCCCACATCTATCTGGAACTTTATACATAAGCACATCTTTTCTGCCATTGGAGGCCTTCAATATGTTCTATTATGTGATTATAAAATAGAAAAACTTCCCCTCATCCTGTCAAACTTCCATAATGCTGTTGGTCATTAATCTATAAGCATAATTTCTCTCCACATAGATGCTTCATTTGGAATAACCAGTATATTAGATACAAAAATCGTTGTTCTTTAAGGTGTGGTTTGATAATAACATAATCTTAGTAACCCAGTTATTAAATTAAAAAGGAAACCTTTTAAATGATACCGATTTCCTTCATTAGTGACATTCCTGTTACCCCAAAAGGATTTGCTGTTGTAATGGATGCTGTACCCTCTGGTATTTTAACGCTGTTCAGAGGAGCTGAAAAACCTGCTCGTGTATCTTCTCTTGATCCCACTTTAACTTCAGTGAGCCATATTTGTTTTTCTATCACATCCAAAAATAACAACCGTAATATTAGGTCAGCATTTCAAAAAGATATCACCAATACTCCCACAGTGACTCAGTACTGGTCTGGCATGGTCAGTGAGCTGAATCAGGGTAATGTGTGGAATCTTCCTTACAGATATTTGCTGACAAACACAGTGAGGGAAGTGTCTTATAAGCTAATTCATAGATATTATCCTGCCAAGCATTACTTGTTGAAGTGTAATTAAGATATTTGTGTGAAACTGAACCTGAAACTGTAAAACACCTGTTCTGTCAGTGTCACTCTACTGCCACCTTCTGGTCAGATGTAATCGTTTCATTAAGATGGAGACTGACTTAGAATTTTCTTTAGGATGGAGAGATGTGCTGTTTGGCTTCCACAATATCAAAAATAAAAAAACAAAAAGAGTTATACATCATAAATCTGATAATAATTACAGGGAAATATCATTTCCATAAAGCGAAATTTAGTCCCTCAAAGCCCTCTTTGTTAGCATTTCAAAAGGAAACTGAACGATACTGTAGCGAGTCTAGTTCAGTAGCTGTGTTCTTTGTGAGTGTTGGGTTTTCCTATGGTGGTGGGAACGTGAAGGCAACATGGGAAGTAGGGGTTGACGTTGCGTTAACGTTGTTTTTTGTTGTTGTTTTTTGTTGTTGTTTTTTGTTGTTGTTTTTTGTTGTTGCTCATGTCTGGAGCTGGAACAGTTGGGCGCTAATAATAAAGGAGCTCCGTACCGACTGCCTGTAGTCCTCATCGCTACAATACATTAATAGTATTTCAGATTCAACTAATAAGAAAGCTATTAAAACCTATAATTTGTGCTTCTTATTTGATATATTTATATGTAAACCCTCTGGATTAAGTTTGTTTTTTCTGTTCAACTGTATATTAATAACTCTGTATGTTGAATATATTTCAGTAAAGAAGAAGAAAAAAGAGTTCCTGTAAACCTGCGTACACACTGGAAGTGATTCACAGTGACGCAAAGTGGGTGCAACTCGTGATAAATGAAAGTGCCTCTTATTTGGATTGTGTTGAGGGGGTTAGGTTTCTGTCAAACCTAATATTGTTACTATTAAATGAGTCATTATATTATATATTAGTCATTATCATGCAGTGATTGGGCTGATCACTGATGGTGATACAGAAGTGGGAGGAGTGGTGTCAGAAAAATCAATCTGTGGGTAAATGCAGAGGATGCAGCAGCACACTCCAGTATACACAGGTGAGACAGTACTAGTATCATATTACAGTTTGAAACAGCTCCATTTGAAACAGCAGTTTGAAACACTTCCCAGTTTGTGCTGTCAAAGCAGTCCTTACACCCTATTCAGGTTCTTCTTTCCAGACTTTAATAGTTTTACCAGAGCTTGGCTGACAGGTTGTCCACAGGTGTGGGAAGGTCTCACTGTCCAAAGTGTGGCTGTGCACAGACTTGAAAGCATCCTTCATGTTGTTATACACTTGGTCAAGACTGCTGTGAACTGACTCAAGAGCCTCCGAGGACGAGTTAAAATATAACTAACAATAAACAAATGATAAATATATAAAATTCTTTAAAATCAATAAGGAATAAACCATTTCAGTTGAGTTAAACTCCAGGGAAGAGCAATAAAGAGCACAAAGAGGTGATCATAAAAACTCCATGTCTGTCAGGGGGTCAGGCTAGTGTGGGTTCAGGTCATTCAGTGAGGTGTTGTTGGAACTGGAAGGAAAAATGAAAATATGACACAACATTTGTGGGAACCAGTGTGTGGTGGTATAACCAGTGTGTGGTGGTATAACCAGTGCACATGATTGGCAGCAGAAGTGAACAGTTGTACTTTGACCTTTAACCTCTCTGCTTTGTGTTGTTTCCTCTTTCAGAGAAGAAAACCATCACAGCTGAGTCTGGACAGATCGTCACTCTGACATGTCGAGCTCCAAACAACAACAACAACACCAATAACATTACACTGGTACAGTGGGGCAGAGCTGATCTGAAGCCAGAATATGTCTTTGTGTACCGTGTTGGTTACTTTGTTCCAGACCAGCATTCATCTTTTGTGAACCGGGTGGATCTGCAGGACAAACAGATGAAGGATGGAAACGTGTCTGTGATTCTGAAGAATGTGACGATTAATGACACTGGAACATATGAATGTCGTGTCCTGAGAGAGGATGGTACTATGGAGCTCATGAACACCACCTACCTGAGTGTTGTTGCTCCTCCAGGTGAGTGAGCAGAGTTCAGTGTGTCTGTGATCAGAGGTGAAGCTGCTTCCTGGTTGTTGATGTTTGTTTCTAAAGATGTTGTTGATGAGACTTTGTAGAAAGCAGCTGGTCTGAGTGATGTGATCAGAGTGCAGTAGATAATGTCTGACAGCAGTTTGAAGAGGAAATGGATTCTGTTCTGTTCTTCACTCATCACCTACCTGACAGCTGACACCTCACACCTGTTTCTACCTGCAGGTCAACCAGGAGGAATCACAGAGGATGGAAGATCTGTTGGAGTGATTGTGATTGCTGGTCTGTCAGTTTCTGCTCTGGTTGCTGCTGTTGTTGTTTTATTGATCTACAGTAAACATCTCCAGCAGCGGAGGCAGGGTTCTTCTCTTTAACTGCAGCCTGTTTGAAACGTCTCAGAGCTTTTTACAAAGTCCAAAGTGTAGGCACCAAGTGGTGCTGAAATCTATTTCTCAGAGATCCTGATAAAGTCTGAAGTCAGACTCAGGCTCACATAAATGGGTGCTGGCTGATGTGTTTGAGGACCACACTGAAGGATATGAACTGACATGAGCGTAGTACCTCAGGTAGTTCAGTGCAGTCTCACAGGACTTGATGAAACCACGGTTAGTTTATTTACTGTGGAAATGAGGAATGAAGCTGTTTACGGCACACTTCACCCAGCAGCTTGTTCGGTCTCTCTGGGATTTTTTTAATTGTGTGACTGGGAAGGTGAAATCTGGTTCAGACTGGTAATCAGGGCGTGTGCCTGTAACCTTTGACCTTTTACTGAGGTCTGAAGCTGAAACTCTCGCACCACTTTCTGCTCTTCACAGGAAACCATGTACTTCGTTTTTAGTGAGTGCTGGAAAAATGATTTCTGTGATAGTAGGATAATCACTTTTGTATAATAATTATGCTTATATTACTGTACATGTATCTGTGTTGTTCATTTAAGCTGATTGTGTAAAAGAATGCCTACGTAGGGGATTTTTCTGTAACCTTATGACCTTTGTGCAGAATGTGTTTCTTTGTAATAACAAGCGTAGGGCACAAGTGTAACACAGAGGTGTGAAGATTCTTGTGTCTGGTGACCTTCCTGAGTTTCATATCTATATGATAGTACGGAGAAGGCAGCTAGACGTGAGGTTATACTAAGGTCATGTGTTTAATTATAGAGGAAGGTACAAAATCTGCTTTCCTTTTAGCTCAGAGAGCTCTAAAGACCGCTGGAAGAGGAACACTGGAAGACGTCAGTGTCTTTGTTACTTCATTTACGCGCTCTCTTGTTTCCTGTTCATGTGCTCAAGTGTGCATATAAAAGACGACTCGCAGCAGAGAACAAACTGAACTTGTACTGATGTACTTGCTCCGTTAATTGTGTTGTAAGAGAATTAAATATTCTTTTCTGGAGATTGATCGTGTGGCCTCTGGTTTTTGATAAGTCTGAATTTATTCAACAGTGAGTCTGTATGAAAAACCACAGAGTGGAATAATCTGACTGAGTGCTCTTATAGTTATATAGTTATAGATCCTTATAGTTATAATTCTCTGCTCTATATCAGCTCCTAGTTACAGTTTTCTCTCATTAAAGGTCAAAGGCCAGACTAAAAACCTTCACAATGGACTAAACTTCTTGTGATCATTTCTGCTGCTGTTATGCTGTCGCCTCACAGAGTTACTGTCACACTCACACAGCAGACACTCTACACCAGGGCTCTTCAGCTCCAGGCCTCGAGAGCCGGTGTCCTGCAGGTTTTAGATGTGTCTCTGCTTCAACACACCTGAGTCAAATACAAAAGTCTTTAGCAGGACTCTGGAGAACTTGACTGCATACTGAGGAGGTCATTCAGCCATTTGATTCAGGTGTGTTGGATCAGGGACACATCTAAGAACTGCAGGACACCAGCCCTCGAGGCCTGGAGTTGAAGAGCCCTGCACTACACTTTAAAACACGCGTTTTATTTACACATTCAAATGTCAAGACATAAAACACACACACACACACACACACACGCACATCATCATGACGACACACTCCAGATGCACCAATTTATGGTTCAGTGTCCCGGGACACTTCAGCGTGTGGACAGAAGGAACCAGTTTGACTCGCCTCTCCATTAGTGATAAAATAAATTGAGCATCAAAGCTGAACTGGTTTTCTGAGTTATATCCATTTTAGTTTGTGTGTGTGTTGTTGTGCTTCGCCAGTTCATCACAAACAGCAAAAATAGTCGTGTGTTGGAATTTCCACTCATATGTATGAATCAGAATCAGAAGAATTTTATTGTTATTATTTGTCAAACTTACAACAAAATTAGGTTCCAGAACACCAAACAGAGGAGATAAGTGTCTGCAGCCTTGCTGCCATCAGAGGTGCTGCTGTTTAAAAAGATGGAAACAGTAGCGAACACAATGGGGTAGAAAAAAAGCTTCTCACACTTTGACCCGTAACAGGACACAATATGAGGTTGGAAAAACCTCTGCATAGCGTAGTGTGAGCACATATCCTGCATGGGAGCACTAGGGTGGGGAGAGGCGGGGATGGAAGGGAGCCGGATGCGAGTGGGTTTGAGTTACTGTGGAACTGGCCCAGCTCCCCCTCAGCTAACAGTTCCTGATAAGAGGTGGATGTTCATCAGCAGCTTGGTCTAAGGATACCAGTTCCCACAGGTCAGAAGATGGGATAGTGTGGGGGCGTGGAGGACCTGTTTACATAACATCCAGGAGAAAAATGAGATTCCTGGCTAAAAATCTGACTTGTATTTAAAAATCTCCAACACACTTCAACATTCAACTGGTTCACATGTCGAATCTCAGCCCATTAAGCTGACGGGACAGCATGGCAACAGAAATGCAGGTTAAAGTCCACCTGCAATCGGCTCTTGAAGAAGAAACAAAATGCTAACAGCTCCTTTAAACCCATTGTGTAGATACAATCTTTGTCTGTTCAGCTGTTGGGAGGATCATTCTCACATTCATAGGCACCAGCCTGATAATGAACATATATAAAGAGCATTATGACCTTGACCACAGCTTACAGAAAGTTACAATTACAGTACATACTAATACTACACAGAGTTTAAATGAGTTTTCACTTACACTGCTCTACCTGCTGAGCTGCAGCCACTGCAAGACAATTAGTCCAAAAAAAGTGGTTATAACAGGAGAGAAAATGAGACATTTTTATGATAGTGGACTGAGCAGTGCCAATTTAGTCCTGGTGATCAAGTGTTCAAACTCTTGTCAGTTTTTGGGTCAAACTTTCAGGCCAGGTTCACCGTCTGAAGACAAGAAGATCTCACAGGATAATTCTTTAATTTCTACAGCAGAACAGAAGAAGAAAAGCTCTGTCATGCTCACTTGTGGAAGCTGCTATGAGCTCGGGCAGGTTAGCCAAATGTGGAGGAATTTCCTGTTTCTGTCATTTGTGGTGCCGCGCAGCCTCTTGAGATGGCCCAACCTGACGTCTTAGCCTGTAATTAACTGGCTGGATGAAGAGGGAATGTCAAGAAGAATGACCTGCTGTGTGTGTGTGTGTGTGTGTGTGTGTGTGTGTGTGTGTGTGTGTGTGTGTGTGTGTGCGTGTGTGTGCGTGTGTGTGCGCACGTGTGTGTGTGAGGAGAGATTGAGAGCGAGTGTTTCCTGCACAAGGTTTTGTACAGTGGGAACTGTTTTCTTTCTACTCTATTCCAGCTACTGTCTGTGTGGGTTATTAGTCATCCAGCTCCTGGCAGTCACTGGAGCTTGAAAGATGTTACCATTTATTTTCTTGATTCCTGAACGGAAAAATGACCGTTAGTGGGTGGATGTTAGGCTTGATTCATTCCTGAGTCTAGTGAGTCACTCAAATTTGGAAAGAAAACAACATGAATTCATTTTGAATTTCCTCATTTAATTCAATTTTATTTATATAAAAATCACAACAAGCAATCACAGATAGATAGATAGATAGATAGATAGATAGATAGATAGATAGATAGATAGATAGACAGATAGATAGATAGATAGATAGCTAGATAGATAGCTAGATAGCTAGATAGATAGATAGATAGATAGATAGATAGATAGCTAGATAGCTAGATAGCTAGATAGATAGATAGATAGATAGATAGATAGATAGATAGATAGCTAGATAGCTAGATAGCTAGATAGATAGATAGATAGCTAGATAGATAGCTAGATAGATAGATAGATAGATAGATAGATAGATAGATAGATAGATAGCTAGATAGCTAGATAGATAGATAGATAGATAGAGATAGAGTCTACAATAAATAAATAGAGTGAGAACAAAAGTGCTGCAATTAGCCCTTAAACATGTACAATGATAATAAATAAATAAAATATAAACATCATGCATGTTTCTATCTGCAGCTTCTTTTTCCATGACTTGTTTCTCCAACACATGTTGATGTGTTTCATCGGCAGAGGAAACATTCAGAAACATTCAGAAAGAGTCAGAAACATTGAGAGCTAAAGCAGCAGAAGAAGAGTGTGTGTGTTCTGCAGGTGACTCTATGAAGAGAACAGCTTCAGATCTTCATCAGAAGAAAACATGTGAGAGCATTAAAAACATTTCAAATGTATCTACAGTTATTCTTCCAGGATTTTTAGAAATGCTACGGGGTGCTTAAACTTAGCCATTACTTCATCCCTATTGCCACATGGGTCTTTTAGGTACTCTTCCAGTCTGGGTTATTTTCAACATGTTTTTTTTTTAACTTTGCTCCTCAGCTCAAGGATTTCGCAATTTCCTTAACACATTGCACACAAATCATCCCTGTGATACACACACACTCCTCATCTGATTCTAAATCATATAATTCCATCTCTAACAATCTTATTTAAATTATGATTGTCCTCTTATTACCAGGTTTTAGGCCATCAGGTAATCAAGATCTCAACTCACTTGACAGTACAAATGTCAAATAAGACAGTGTTTAAAGGCTCCAAACACACACACAGGTCCTATCCCCACCTCAGTGACCCAAAAACATAAAGCACTCAGCACGCTGGTGTGTGTGTGTGTGTGCACGTGCCATAAAAGTGGCGCCTGGTGGTTAAGATAAAACTAACAACCCCAGGTGCTTATGTGAAAGTAGTATAAGGTGTAAGAATAGTATGTGCACATGTAATGAGACGAATAACGCTAAAAACAATGTAAGTAATGAGTAAAACAAGTAAGTACATCCTCATATAATAATAAATATAAACAGTGATTATAGAGTTAAGATCCACTCCAAGGCCACACTTAACCACAAGTGAATAAATCACTGCTAACAACAGGGAAAGTCCCTTTTTACATAGGAGAAGAATAATTGCTGCTAATGGTGGGAGAAAGGGTATAAACAGCATATGACACTGATAAAAACACCTGAGGAGAGAGAGAAAAAGTACAAGCAGTGAAAGGACAACGAGAGAAAAAATAGGATTATAAATCAGAATTATAAAAAGGTCTCAGATGAAAATCTTCATTAAGTCCATGAGGACAAAGTGTATTTAAAGTGTGGATCCAGCAGGCCTCTCTCTTCAGAAGGAGAGTATTCACATCACCACCACGATGATGCGGTTCAGTGGCTTCAGTGCCACAGTGATGGAGGGCAGAGACATTATGAGAGGCTTGAGTGAAATGAAGAACAGAGCTTTTTGCATCATTATTTCAGAAGTTGGAGCGATTTTCAAAAATTCTAGTTTTTAAAGGTCTCGTAGTTTTGCCCACATATGCTCAGCCACGTGGGCTTTTTGAGAAGATAAATAACATTGCTGGTCTGACAAGTGATAACACCTCTAATATGAAAAGGTTTGTCTGACCGAGGATGGTTAAATGTTTCAGTTTGGTGTGTAAAAGTGTTCACAGCAATAACCGCCTGATGGAATAGAGTTTAAGGGGTAGGAAGGCAAGCTCTCACTAAAAGTTTCTTAAATTAGGCGGTCTCTTAGAAACTATGCGCTCTGGTAAAGCAAGTAAGGGTCAGATATTGGAGAATATTGGACAACACAATTAATATTATTTTAATATTACCTGTTATTGTCCCCACACATATATCATATAAATGATATATGAGTGGAGGACGTACATGTGAGCGATCATAGCTGCATATATTTTACTCTGTTTTTATATTTGGATCCTTTGCCTCTTAAATTCAAAGGTGGATTATCAACCAGGATACTGCTGAAAGTTTCTCTGCCCTGTTTGATGCAAACATGCCTCACAGTGATGTGGGACTCACTTGATTTTTCTATTAACAATCAATGCAATTCTGTTTTAGACATAGTGGCACCTCTAAAAAAAAAAAGCATGGCCCAGTGTTCAAATTGTTGTCCTTGGATAAACGGAAATATTCGTAATTTTAGAAGATATTGTTAGAACGTTTATGGAAGGTTTCCATGCTTGAGGTTAAAGGAACAAAACCTACTTCCTGAATCACCCCGAGTCCCTGTGTGTTTGTTAATTGGGAAAGATTTTCTAGTCAGACACACACACACACACACACAGAGGAAGTGTTACAGAGTACTCTGGTTGAGAATTGTTGAGGCTACCTAATACAATAAGTTGGTGCAGCTTCACACAAGTGTACCAAACATATTTGCTTTTCCAAGAATAGCTCTGTAAGTTTTCCAGTAGGCTACACTTGTTAATGTTGTATTTGAATTTTATTTTATTTATTTACACCAAGCCTGACAGATAGAAAGGAAAGTGTAGGAAAAAAGAAAAGAGAAAAAACAAAAACAAAACAAAGGAGAGAAAAGAATAATCAAAGAATGATACACATACATATACACACACACATCCACATATCTATACACATGCACATACATATACACACACACACACACACACACAATCCTGCTGTTTCTTGCAAATAATGTGTGTATGGGCCTCTGTCATCAATGGGGGCGAAAAACTGCAACCACACCCCCCGTGATCCAGAGGCGAACAGGGAAGAACCCAGGGGACCCGACCTATCCACGGCCCACTAGGACCTCAGAAGACGGGAGGCCACACATCCTGATGGCAACTGCGCACACACCCCAGAGGAGAAAGGAGGGAGAACCCAGACAGACACCCCCCCCCCCCCCCCCCCCCACGGTCAAACGGCAGGAGTCCAGAGAGCCAGAGGCGATGAGCAGCCAACCCCCACCGCAGGCCGGCATCCCCCGCACGAGCCGAGAATACGGCCCCAAGGCCCCAGGCGCCCGAGAACCGGCCGACACCCAGCAGAATCCCACCCCCTCTTTGTGCACTTTTATACACAGGATTAGACAACCCTGTTACACAGTTATTGAAATATGCAAGACGCTGCCTTGCACAGCAGGGGACGTGTACTGTAGCATGCTTATAGGCTTCTTCTTTCTTGCCCTTCACTGTTGCCAACACACTTTCTTTCCCAGTAACTCATCAGCCTGTGATTTTCCTGCTTCTCTACTCTGCTGTCAAAGAATCCATTTTTTGGAAGAAAACAATGTTATTCCAGTCTGGTTTTTTTGTGTTACATAAAGTATTTAGTGACATTCTGATGGCAGCAGACTCTGGAGAGTTCACACCTCTGGTCTTATTAGCTCTCACCTCTGCTTTTGATACCACTGATCACAGTATGATGATAAACAGGCTTAGGATCTGTTTGGATTTACTGGTGTTATGGTTCATGTCATATTTGTTAATCCCGGCCACCAGATGTTCTCTGGACACCAGATGTTCTTCCTTGAGCTCCCTCCCCAGGCCTGGCTCCAGGGTGGGGCCGAGGTAACCTTATGCTGGGCGGAGTAAACAGTTCCCTTGGTGACTTTTTCATCAGATCTTCTGAATCACTCTTTGTCTGACCTCTCACCCAGAACCAATTTGCCATGGGAGACCCTACCAGGGGCACAAGCCCCCGAACAACATAGGTCCTCCACCATGATAAGGTGGTGATTCATCAGTAAATATAGTTACTCTTATGGTATTTACATCTGTGTCTGCTTCACATGAATATTAGAGTTGTGTAAATCTCACAGGCAAACATCACATTCATAAACAGGAATTCATTGCTCTTAAAACTTTACATGAGCTCATTAAGACAGATTTTCCTACACATGATCAGGTGCCTAAAATCTTCCAGTGGATACAAACTGAACACTCCATGTTTTCCTGTTTCTAATTCATCACGACAAAGATCCACAAGTGCTGTTCCACAGTCTGCAGTGACTGAACGTGCACGTACTGATGGAGTCACAGCTGTTGTTGCTCACACACTGAGACATCGTCTCTTGGAAGGATCAAACTGGTTTCAGGAAACACAAACTGCACTTAAAGCTTCATTTAGATCACATTCATTCAGTCGACTACAGGCCGACTACATTAGTATAACTGTCTGTTTTTTATATCATATTTACTGAATACAACAAAGATTGTTATTGATGTTGAAATGTTGGAAGCTTCTTGTTCTCTGATAAAAAAACACACTTACAGGAGGTCACAACAGCCTCTCTCTCATAAACAGATTTATATACAAAGCATCATAAAGAGAAACGTGATCCAATGAAACATTTTAACCATCAGAAGTTAAACTAACAGCTGGTTGGAGAACCAGAGATCAGTGATTCAACAAACTGAACTCCTTCTTCAAGGTTCCACACAAACTCCCACTGAGCAGTTCACCTGTGAAGCTTTGTTCAGGGGGGTGAAGTCCTCAGGTGGAGCTGGTGGATGCAGCTTCTAATGAAGCAGCAGGAGGAGACACAGAGGAGGAAGTCCTCAGCACTCAGACTGAGACAGGAGCATCATTTACACTGATATTAATGATTACTGCAGGAATCTCAGCCCCAGATTGATATCAACATCATTCAGAACAAAAATCATTCACTTTCTATCAAAAACAACGTCTCATACTTAAAGCAGAAGTGAAACACAGCAGTTTTTTAGTTTTCTAACTCAGTCTCTGACTCTTTACAGCTGCACAGATGTTTGGTCTCTCTTCTTTCTTTCTCAGCACAGAACAAAGTGAAACACTTACCATCAGAGCTAATTATACTGCTGTTATCAGGCCAATAAAAACATTACCCCCCCCCCCCCCTCCTCTTCCTCTCTCTTCTTGTGTGGTTAAAGTTGAGGTCTGAGGTTGGAGCTGATCAGCAGCTGCTGCTAAAAATAAGCTCCTGGAGGAAAATGTATTGCCAAAGCCCAGAGGAAGTAATGATTCAGACACAGCTGCCCTTCTTCAGAAGTGGAAGTCAATGAGGCAACAATATTTATGATCATTATTATATTGCCTCATTGACTTGCAATTCACTTTCACATTTGATTTTATTGGTAGTCTATATTATTACCTTGGCATTTTTTGTGTATATTTTTGTGCCTTTACTACTTTCCTGATTTCTGACGTGTGTGTGATTAGATGCAGTCGTTGTCGTGCCTTTCCTTATTGGAACAATAGGCGCTCTTAACCACATGACCACACAACGAGTGGGCAGGTGTATAAAATGTTTGTTGCCACCTGTGATTGTTAAGCCTGAAGAAGGACATCAGGGTTTTTGACATGTACAGCACACAGTCCTCTACCAGAGGCCTGGGAGCTTCAGGCTTTTATCAAACTGATCTGATCCCATTTCTGTCTTTCAGGGTTTGCCCTCAGTCAGAGATTCTTTAGATTCTAAAGATTTGAATCGTGAGCTTGTTTCACCACAGCTGGGAGGCCATCTGTGCTCTGCTAAACCCACTTTCTCTGTTACACTGGAGAACACGGGGAGTGGGTGGAGGTGAAAGCTACAACCCTCCTCCAGTTTGTTCTCTGCTTACAGTCACAGGCTCATGAGGAGCTGTGCAGGTTACAGTTAACTTTGCGTTTCTTTGTTACATATTAGAGTTAAAGAAGGTCAATAATCAGGTTTATTATCAGCTTTGATTGGATATGATCACCCTGTGCTGCAGAGTTATGGGATCACTTACAGGTGTGACCTGCTTTAGAGCTAAAGTCTGTATTAGTAGATAATGAGGTCATTTCATCAGATATTTATAACACAGTAGTTTAAAAAAACACTTCAAATGAATAAACCTGAAAAGTAAAACCACTTTTAAACTGTGTGACAAGAATCAAACCTGAGCTGAGCACACTCCCTGAAGCAGGCTGTGTGCTTGTGCTTGACAAATCCTCCCACACTTCAGGAAGAGCGGAAAAAAAGCTTTCATACTGCACAAAGAGCTTCCTCTTTAACAAGAACTCTGCAAAAGTCCCCTTAATCTGTTCTTACAGACTTTTACAGGGTTTACAGCTCTGAGAGTTACAGTAACATTTTGTTAAAAAGATAATTTATAATAGGTTTTTTTTTTCTTTAACTCATAAAACAGAAGAAGAAAACCTTTATTTGTCATGTGTGCATGCACTGAAATTCAGTCTCTGCATTTAACCATGCAGTATGCAGCACACACGGCACAATGTGGAGCAGTGGGCGGCTGGAAGACGCCTGGGGAGCAGCGTGGGGGGGGGGGGGGGGGGCTCGCTCAGGGGGCCCACAGTGATGCAGTTTACTATTATGTACAATCACAACCCATGCACCCTCAACCTGTCCTCACTCCTACAGAGCCACTCAGAGGTGTTTATGCTGCAACCTTCACATGTTTCCTTATTCTAACACTCACACTCTGCTGCTTTGTGTGCATTTTTCTAATGTTACAGTTTGATCTTCTCTGCAGTCGACCTGTCTGACTTGGGAGATGATGTGAACACATTACTCCTCTACTGTGCAGATGCTGTAACGCACCCTGCTGCTTTCACTGTGCCAGCTGCAGCTGAAGGCTGAGCCTCTCCTTTGACTCTCTGATTGGATTTAGAGTTGGAGCTAAATAAAAAATGCACGGCAGTAAGAAGTGCTGACTATTCCAACTCTTCTATCAAAATCAAAATTCAGATAGATGTGCATGACCTTCTGCCCTGGAGTGAGACTCCTGCTGTGTGCTGATGCTGTGCTGACTGATGTGACTGATGCTGCAGGTTAACTGTAGTTTCATTTATTTCTCTGCTATTGGTTGACTTTGTTCTTTTAAATGTTCAGGACTAATTTCTCCTCAGATCATCCAAGACTCACAAGAGGAACTTTACACGTTTCCTCCTCCTGTTTATTAAAGGTAAACTGGAAGCAGTGTTTTCACCTCCTGTGTCCTGTACACTCTTTAAACAGTCAGCTGTGAGATCAGATATTAGACTGTATGAAGGGTCAAACGGTCACCTTTAGAAACTTTTCACTTTGATGCACATCAGTCATTAAACTGAGTTCATACAGCAGCCGTTCAGTAACAGGTCAGATTGGTCTTTGTAGGCTGAACCTGCTGCATCCTGTCTGATCATGGAAGCAAAGCAGCTTTGTCTCAGTTAGTACTGTTATAGGAGAGCACCTGTGAACAGCAGGTGATACAAACAGGTACAAAGTATTTACTGAAGTCATTTAGTGAAGCTCAGATCTGTCAGGGTGACGTTTCCTCCTCCTCCACACTGGATACAAACAGCTGGATACAAACAGCTGGCAGCAGCTGGCAGCAGCAGACCAGGCTGAACATTGTGCATGTTTATGCTTCATTGGAAACTTTCATGTGTTTTCTCTTCAGTGCTGTATCTGATCTGGATATTGAATATGAGCAGTGTGACTGGGGCCATGGTTAGTTTCTGAGTTTCTGTTCTGCACTAATAATTTATAAAAGCTGTCACCTGACCGTCCCTCTGACATCCTGCTGGACCAGAGCCAAAGTGCAAACCCCATCCTCCTGATTAATGTGCAGGAACTCATTTTTTCCAGCTTCTGAAGTTGGGAATGCCAACTTTACACTGGGTAAGGGTGGAAATCAGCCACGACTGCACATGTAAAAATGTGCTTATATCATGATGAATCCAGTTGTGTAACTGCACAAAGAGCAGTGAAGCTCTGAGCAGCTCTGAGCAGTGAGTGTGTTTCATTTTCAGTCCCATGATCACCTGTGGCAGCAGGTAAGGGCTCCAGCTCTGGGAAGAGGTGAATACACTCTGTGCAGAGTACCAACACACACAGCCTCTGACCAACGGTGTGACTGAGCATCAAAATGAGAGGAGATTGGCTCTAAATATGAGCTGTGTGAGTCTGTGCCTGTCAGTCAGCACAGTGTTTGTGGTTTGTTCTGCACTCTGTTACATTTCTGCTGCCACAGTCTGAACCAGGAAGCTCCGAGAGTCCAACTATATTCTATAGATAAAGTTGTTGCAGCTGAAAATTGTTCTCTAACTCATGAAACTGTGTGTGTTACTTTTAGGCAGAGCTGGTCTGAACCGCTGTGATGTTGAACCCTCTAGAAGATGGAGCCACTTTGATGCATAACAGTGAAAACTGTAATGATATGTTAGCTGAGGGTGCTTCATTACTGCTGCAAGCTTCCTCTGTGCTGCCTCTCAGTGCCCTCAGAGTCTAAATCATCCATATTATAATTATCATAGTTGATCATATCTGAAATCAAAAGCAACATTTAACCCTGGACCTTCACATTCACATGTGAGTACGCAGCTGCACTCAAAGTGTTCAGAGTCCTTTGTCTCTGATCGTCTCACATTCTTGAGCTCTAATATCTCCAGTATCATGAGTCAGATCTCCCTCTGATGGATGGATGGATGGATGGATGGATGGATGGATGGATGGATGGATGGATGGATGGATGGATGGATGGATGGATGGATGGATGGATGGAATATGAAGTGCAGGAAACAGCACAGTAAGAACTCATGTGGTGAAGCATCCGAGAGGAGCTTCTGGTGGTCGACCTTCAGGAAGTTTCCAGATGGTTTACCTGCATCACCTTCACAGTATCAGCAGCCCAGAGTCAGAGCAGACTGATTCACATCTTTCCTTCACCTCGTGATGTTTTTCTTCACAGTCGAGGAAAATTCAGAGGAGGGAAGTTCCTGGACTGCTTGAACATGCAGACTGTCTCATTTCCTGCTCTGATTAGTATCATGTGACCACCTCTGATCATGCTGTGAGGCTGAAACTGTTTAGTCTGTTCCCGACATTCAAAGAATCAAGAAAGGAGAAACCAGTTTCTGCTGTTGGACCAACATCAGTCATGTGACTGCAAAAACTCAGAGACTAAAAGCTGAGAGCAGAGGAGCCTCAGCAGGTGGAGGAGTGAGTTCATCTCTGACTGAAACACACTCTGTGCCTCTGACAGGAGGACAGTTTGGATGGGTGTGTGCTGGTGGGGTGTAAAGAGAAACACTCAAACAGTCATCAGTGTTGACACACACACACACACACACACACACACACACACACACACACACACACACACACACACACACACACACACACACACACACACACACACACACACACACACACATAAACAAGTCTGCAGTTTATGGTACTAAGATTAAACATCAAACGCTGACGTTCGGTGTGGAAAATAGTTTTTTATTGAACTGAAATAAAGATAAAATTGTATCTGCAGAGAACATTTCAAGTTTCAAACTTCAAGTTCCATTTCATTGGTTCATCAACTCCTGACTGATCACAAAACGATGAGAATTAATTAAACAATTAAATAATGTATAAAATATGAGGTAAATTAAAGTGAACAGTTTCAGACCAGCTGTTGTTCAGTAGGAGGAAGATGGAGAGTTCATCTTTCAGTTTATACAGACGACAAAAACAGACATCACAACACAAATCACACCAAAAACTGACAGACCAGCTGCCAGCCCATAATGTTCTCTACTGACTCCATCCTCCTTCCCTCCATCCTCTGTGTCACCTCCTGTTGGACCTGCAGGTAGAAACAGGTGTGAGGTGTCAGCTGTCAGGTAGGTGATGAGTGAAGAACAGAACAGAATCCATTTCCTCTTCAAACTGCTGTCAGACATTATCTACTGCACTCTGATCACATCACTCAGACCAGCTGCTTTCTACAAAGTCTCATCAACAACATCTTTAGAAACAAACATCAACAACCAGGAAGCAGCTTCACCTCTGATCACAGACACACTGAACTCTGCTCACTCACCTGGAGGAGCAACAACTCTCAGGTAGATGATGCTGATGGGCTCAGTCTTCAGAAGAGCTCTCTTCAAGCGGTTTCTTCTTGTCTGGATGCGACACTCGTATGTTCCAGTGTCATTAATCGTCACATTCTTCAGAATCACAGACACGTCTCCATCCTTCATCTGTCTGTCCTGCAGATCCACCCGGTTCTTAAAGGATGGATGCTGGTTGTCTGGAAGAGATCGCTCATCCCGGTACAAAAGGACATAATCTGGCTCCAGATCAGCTCTGCTCCACTCTGTGACTAAGATGTTGTTGTTTGGAGCTCGACATGTCAGAGTGACGTCCTGTCCAGACTCAGCTCTGATGTTTTTCTGCTCTGAAAGAAGAAACATCACAGAGGTTAAAGAGGTCAGAGTGCAATTATTCATTTCTGCAGCACTGATCCTCCGAATGAGCTACAAATAGAGACCCCTGATTCCTGCTGAGCAGAGGAAGTACAGCAAACACACTCAGGTGTAACAATCTTATTACATGTCTTATATTTTAGACCACTTCAATTAAATTCACATCATATATCAATAATAGAGTTTTTTAAAATCACACACAGGATCTGAGACCTCCTTAAACAAATATCCTCAAAGTCCATTCTGTGTGTTTCCATGTTCACATGTCAGTGCTGTTTTATCTCTTCTTAAATGTTTTGTTTGCTTAAGTTTGCTGTTCAGTTTTGTGAAGCACTTTGTTTTAGAAAGAAAACATATAGATAAAGTTTATTGATATTATTAGTGCTGTTGTTATTTACAGATTCGCCTAACACGTGGAAGATCCCCGGTAGGAGACAAATCCTCTCTGGAGTTGGGTCAGAAAAGATTTCCAGAAATCTGCTTCTGGCTGAGGTGATCAGCTTCCATGTATTCCTAAAATGTATGCAGTAACCAGCAGATAACATCATCACTGGTAAACGCCTGCACTGCTTACCTTGGTGGGTAGAAGCCAGAACTGGAAGAAACAGCAGAGTAACCACAGCCCTGCTTTTTCTGCATGAGCTGCTTCCATAGACCATCACAGTCCTTTGGTGCACACGGAGTATAAAGATGGGAGATAATCAGCTGGAACCACCACGATCAAACAGTCACTCTGAATGAGCTCCAAGGTAATACAGAACAAACCAGGAGGCAGAGTTTTAAGTTCTCTGGAATAGATTTCAATCTCGGGGCCGGTCTGTCCACGAGAATGGGAAAAAACCGTCTGACCGTCAGGCTTCGCCTTTCTGTCCACAGCAGAGTACAAGTTTAGCCTCCCAGCTTTAAACAGAAGTTGATGTTTGAGTCATGTTTGCTGGGAAAGTATCACAGTGATCTAACCAGGTAAAAATAACAGGTAAAAACTGAAAACAGTTTAAACACAGCACAGCTCACCTTTAATCTCCCTCCGTCATCTTTAATTCATTTCAATTCAATTCAATTTTATTTATATAGCGCCAAATCACAACAAACAGTCGCCTCAAGGCGCTTTGTATTGTGGGTAAAGACCCTACAATAATACAGAGAAAACTCAACAGTCAAAACGACCCCCTATGAGCAGCACTTGGTGACAGTGGGAAGGAAAAACTCCCTTTTAACAGGAAGAAACCTCCAGCAGAACCAGGCTCAGGGAGGGGGGGTCATCTGCTGAGGGGGGGCTGAGGGGAGAGAAAAGACATGCTGTGGAAGAGAGCCAGAGATTAATATCAATTAATGATTAAATGCAGAGTGGAGTATAAACAAAGTAAATAAGGTGAATGAAAAGAAACAGTGCATTATGTGAACCTCCCAGCAGCCTAGGCTTATAGCAGCATAACTAAGGGCTGGTTCAGGGTCACCTGATCCAGCCCTAACTATAAGCTTTATCATAAAGGAAAGTTTTAAGCCTAATCTTAAAAATAGAGAGGGTGTCTGTCTGTTAGAGTGGAGCTGTTTCACCCGTACCTTCAACCATTAAAAGTCCTTCAATATTCCAAATATAAACTCTGAATATAAAGAAGTGCTGAGCTGAAACACTGACGATAAATCCCCAAACTGTTCGAACAACCCACTGACTGAGTTTTTGTACAGTGGGAGGAGCTAAAGTGAGTGTGACTTTGCACTCTGGTGGCTCTGGTACAATCAGTTTCCTCAGTTTCTCAAGAGAAGCAGAAATATCTGCTGTCCAGATGACATATTACACAGCAGAGCAAATTAAAAGAACAAACACAGGTATGAATAATGACATCATCATTACAGACTTAAAAATTCATGTTAGTAATTAAGTGAGTTTAACTTTTCTGTGTGCAACAGACAAAACATTAGCACCCTTTTAATTATCTAAGATGATCTGTGTGTAGTCCATCTTCAATCACAGCAGACTCACATCAACAACCTCCACCTTCACAGCATTAACAGCCCAGAGTCAGAGCAGACTGATTCACATCTTTCCTTCACCTCATGATCCTTTTCGTCAAAACTGAGAAAAAGTCAGAGGGGGGAAGTTTCTGGACTGTTTGCACATGCAGACTGTCTCGTGTCCTGCTCTGCTTAATACAATGTAACTACCCTGATCATGCTCTGAGGTTGAAACAGTTTAATGTGTTACCGTCATTCAGCAGAACAGAAACAAGAAAGAGGAACCAGCTTCTGATATTACAGAGACATCAGTCATGTGACTGCAACTACTCAGAGACTAAAAGCTGAGCGCAGAGGAGATCTGTCAAGTTCAAGTGTGGAGGGAAAGTTTCTGCTCTTTTATTTCCTCGTTGCTTCAATGCCACAATAAACTGAGCAGCTGGGCTCCACCTACAGCCTGCAGCAGTCTGTGTGTCAGGAGGAACGTTTCCAACGTTTCTTCTGTGATTTGGATCCTTTAAAACATTTCAATGACATCATGATTATTGTGTGTGGCTCAGATGCATGAACAGAAGCTCTGCTGCAGGTTTTCTCTCTTAAATCAGTTCCTACAGATGGAGCAGCTGGAGCTCTGCAGCTCGACAAGTTTTGCTGCATATCAGTAGTTTGCTAAACTGAGCAGAAAACAGCCACACAGTTAATTTTGTTAACTAAGCTAAATAATTAAGGCAGCTAACTTCTTTGGGAAGCTCCTGAGTGTGTTTATGAAGGAATCAGTGTCCAGTGATGATATAACTTCAATGTGAATAGCCCTGATTTCCAGACAGGTGAAGATGACACCATAGCTCTTCCTCCTTCTGTCCTTACTTCAAATGGCCCAAAGTCATCTATTCCCACCTGAGTGGTTCACCTGGAAGAAACTCTTTCATGGGGAAAACCTGCCATCTGCTGGTGAAGTGGCAGAACATTCATTCAGTGACAGATGACACATTTTGGCAGCACCTTCCTCACAGCTGTACTTCCTCCAGTTATCCAGTTACAGCCACCATGTCCCACTGCCTCATGCATATGTCTGAGCAGAAGCTCTGATATATGGAGATCTTTGGCCAGTGTTATTGGATGTTTCACTTCCACAGGCATAGACAATCTTCTGAGGCAACCACCAACCATCTGTGGTTGCACTAAATATCAGCCTGGAGCTGCCATTCATTAGTGAGTGTGGTGATATTTACTCACATGTCTGGAGTAGATTTTGCTTTGGAAAATTTTGAGTTTGGGGAATTTTTTATATGATAAATTCAAATCCTGGACTTTCTATGCACCAGAAATTCTGTTCTTCCTCTTCCACTGAAAACCATGAAAACACAACATCAGGAAAGCTGCCTGATGATTCAGGGAAAAGGAGGCATGCTGCCAGTAATACAGTAACAGACCAGGTTGCACAAATCAGCCTGTTAGCAGCTGGTATTTCATCTCAGTCTCTGTGTGTGAAGTTTCCTGATACTTTGATGATGCATGTTTGTAACAGCCAATGAGATGGACTGGGACCAGCATGTGCAAGCTCTTTAATCAAAATACTTAATGATAAAATATAATTATTTAATTTAGCATTTTACAAAAAGCAGAAAAATAGTAAAACACATAATTTGTTGATTAAGATGCAAAATTTGTTATTTTCTCAATTCCTGAAGAGAAAAAATGAGTTTTAGTGGGTGAATGTTACACTTGATGACTGAGTGAAGTGAGTCGGCTCACATTTGGATCAAAACGAACAAACAAATTCATCATTCAATCCAATCCAATTTTATTTTAAGTACACAGCACCAAATCACAACAAACAGTTGGTTCAAGGTGTGTTTCTGTTCAAGTTGGTAAAATATCTAGAACTCGTTGAAAAGGAAAGAGTCCAAATGCATCTGATATATAGAGATAGATGTCATTTGTTGGATTGTTGTTCTCTTTGTGGCTGTGTTCCTCTCCTGTGCCCTCCATGATTTTAGTGTGCTGAGTTAGTTTTCCCAGTCTAGGTTTTCCTTTCAAAGGGAAAAGAACTCACTGAAAAGCAGATTACTGAATGATCGTTGATAATCTGCTTAGCTTTGTTTAAGCCACAATAAAGGCTAGTTTTTGTTATTTTTAACCTCCTGTCCCCTGCTTGGGAGACAGGAGGTATCCTGTGGGAGGACCTGCGGGAGTATGGGGTGTCTGGCCTGTTGTTGCGGGCCCTTCAATCTCTGTACAACCACAGTGAGAGCTTGGTCCGTATAGCTGGTAATAAGTTGGATTTGTTTCCTGTGGGTGTTGGACTCCGTCAGGGCTGCCCTTTGTCACCGATTCTGTTCATAATTTTTATGGACAGAATTTCTAGGCTTAGCCAAGTGGTGGAGGGCTTCTTCTTTGGTGGCCTCAGAGTGTCATCTCTGCTCTTTGCAGATGATGCGGTCCTGTTGGCTTCATCAGGGGGTGGCTTCCAACGTGCAGTTCACAGCCGAGTGTGAAGCGGCTCGCATGAGAATCAGAGGCCATGGTCCTCAGCCAGAAAAGGGTGGAGTGCCCTCTCAGGCTCAGGGACGAGTTCCTGCCCCAGGTGGAGGAGTTCAAGTATCTCGGGGTCTTGTTCACGAGTGACGGGAGAAGGGAACGGGAGATCGACAGACAGATCGGGGCTGCTTCTGCAGTGATGCGGACGCTGCACCGGTCTGTCGTGGTGAAGAGGGAGCTTAGTGTAAAAGCGAAGCTGCTTCTATCTTAAAAATGATCAATATGTCTTTATTAGTTGGCTATGTACCACAGGCCTTCAAGGTGGCTGTAAATAAACCGCTACTTAGAGTGGTTTGCAAAAGTCTTCACACCCCTTGAACTTTTCCATATTTTGTCACATTACAACCACAAACATAAATATATTTCACTGGAATTTAATGTGAAAGACCAACACAAAGTGGTATACAATTGTGAAGTGGAACGAAAATTATACATGATTCAAAACATTTTTTACAAAAAAAAAGACTGAAAAGTGCGCTGTGCAAAAGTATTGAGCCCCCCTGAGTCAATACTTTGTGGAACCACCGTTTGCTGCAGTTACAGCTGCAAGTCTTTTAGGGTATGTCTCCACCAGCTTTGCACATCTAGTGACTGAAATTTTTACCCATTTGTGAACAGCAGTTTTCAGATCTTGCCACAAATTCTGGATTGGGTTTAGGTGTGGACTTTGACTGGGCCATTCTAACACATGAATATGTTTGGTTTGAAACCATTCCATTGTAGCCCTGGCTTTATGTTTAGGGTCGTTGTCCTGCTGGAAGGTGAACCTCCGCCCCAGTCTCAAGTCTTTTGCAGACTCCAACAGGTTTTCTTCTGTATTTGGCTCCATCCATCTTCCCATCAACTCTGACCAACTTCCCTGTCCCTGCTGAAGAGAAGCAGCCCCAGAGCATGATGCTGCCACCAGCTGTGGATCTCTGCATTTGGTCCAGAGTCACCATGGGCCTCTTGGCTGCATCTCTGATCAGTGCTCTCCTTGTTCAGCCTGTAAGTTTAGGTGGACGGCCTTGTCTTGGTAGGTTTACAGTTGTCATACTCTTTCCATTTCCGGATAATGGATCGAACAGTGCTCCGTGAGATGTTCAAAGCTTGGGAAATCTTTTTATAGCCTAAGCCTGCTTTAAACTTCTCCACAACCTTATTCCTGACCTGTCTGCTGTGTTCTTTGGACTTCATGATGCTGTTTACTCCCCAATATTCTCTTAACCAACCTCTGAGGCCGTCACGGAGTAGCTGTATTTGTACTGAGATTAGATTACACACAGGTGGACTCTTTTTAGTCATTAGCAGTCATCAGGCAACTTCTGAATGCAACTGGTTGCACTCAGAGAAAAGGGGGCTGAATACTTTTGCACACCGCACTTAAACCTTAAATCAAAGCTCATTTTTACTGCCCCATCATTCGCTCAGCTCCATCATGGCAGTTATCACAGAGTAAGTCGTAGTTGGGTCCTCCAGCACCCACAAAGTCGGAAACAGTCCTTGAACCGTGGAACTCTCTGGAGCTGACCGTCTGCAGGGAAAAACAAGTTCAGTCTAAAGAGGGAATCAAATCAAATAGAGCTGCAGTGATTCACAGACCCTGTGAACCTGATGAAGGAAACTCGGGTTTCTGACTGTCGGTCAGACAAAAGCAGACATTAGAATCTCCTCGAGGAGGAATGACAGGCCTTCTTCACCATCATCTCACATTTGACATGCTGAACATTCAGATAGATTCATATATAAGATAACTGGTGGTGGCAGCCTTGGACTTCTTTAACTGTTGAACTGAAAATGGCAGACCCAAAACAAAGCAGCTCCTGAGGCTCACATTCATGGTCCTGCTGTCATATGAAAGCAGCTTTGTGAAGTGATCCTGGACCAAAGTTAGAGGCACAAACTGGACTGTTAGTGCTGAACCTGGACACATTTCAGAGTTTATGACTCAAATGTCATTAAACTGACATGTTAGTTTCTATTTGAAGTTTACCTTCCAGGCGCAGCTCATGTGTCGAGCATCAGTCACCACCGTCTGAGAGGATAATCCAAATCCAGATCCTTTATGGATGAGCCACTGAGAGCCATCATATAATGTGACTCTGCAACACAAAGACACGTCTGAGGATGGAGATGTTTCATGTTAACGATGGCCGCTAACAGAATCATGTCAATATTTGTTATTCCAGCATATGTGATTGCAAAAACCCTCAATGCATCATTCTGATGACTTTACTGTTGGGACTCAACTGTACAAATATGATGACATTCCTGAAAGCAAGAAGAAGTGTTTGTAACTGCACTGAGACTGTCATGATCTGCTGCGGCTGGCAAGAGTGAGGACCTCAAGGCAGACACCAAAGACACGGGAATAACTCAAAAACACAGCTTTAATGCTGGAGACAGGGTAGCGAACACACAAGGGAGCAAACTCTAACTAACTAACTGACTGACTGACTGACTGACTGAAGACCGCAGGACAAGCACAGAAGACAAACACTGACGACAATGATGCGACAGGGACTGACTGGAACACAGACAATATAAACACACTAGGTAACGAGGGGATAAGGAACACCTGGGAGAGAGACACAGGAAGGAAAGCTAAACACACAACACTAGAACTCAGACAGTACCAAAATAAGACAGGAACTACATGAAGGAACAAAACCCAATACAAACTGGAAAACATAACAAGGACTCAATGAAAACAGAAACCAAAAGAACTAAACACAAAATACTGGGCACATGGCCCACGATCATGATAGAGACTCGGTGATGCTTCACATACAGGCTCAGACTCCACTTTGAGTCCTTTTATCTGTGATATGAACTGATACAAAGCAGCAAGTTCAGCTTTATGCTGGTTAAACACGTCTTAAAAAGCACTCAAACAGGTAAAATAACAGATGTTTATACATGTTTATACCAAGCAGAATGAAAAAGGCGTCTGG
>CM024194.1:8451180-8508680 GCA_013435755.1 Amphilophus citrinellus
TCCCCCTCCTTAGCCCACCAATTAAGAAGAGGAAAATCTTCCCAAGCTGCATGTCACAGCATAAACGAAAAGCCCAGAGGGAGGAAAGGTGTGTACGTGAAAGATAAGGGCACAGCCATCTGGGCAGTTTTTACGAACCCACAGGTCACAAACTCCATGGTTAAACTACAGATAAGGGGTCAAAGCAAAATTTATCTTTACACTTATAACCCAACAAAGACAAGAGCGGACATAAATACACAAGGCTTAATGAGGGGAGGAACAACAGGTGGGATGACAGCTGACCACAGTTACACAGACAAGGGGAGGTAAAACTAAACCCAACACACAGGGAACACAAGATTAAATCAAAATAAAACAGGAAGTGACCAAAAATAAACACACACGCAAACCTAACACAAAAAACCTGACCAAGGGGTCAAACACCAGCCCACAACCATGACACAGCCCCTCTCCTGTGGAACAGCTTCCAGCTGGATTCAGGAGACAGACATCCTCTCTATTTTTAAGATTAGCTTGAACTTTCCTTTTTGATCAAGCTTATAGTTAGGACTGGATCAGGTCACTCTGAACCAGGGCCTTAGTTTTGCTTCTGTAGGTATAGGCTGCTGGGGGGGTCCCATGATGCACTGAGTGTTTCTTTTAATTCACATCTTCCATTTCATATGTGTTTACATCCACTGCAACATGTTGTGTCTTGTCTCCTGTGCTCTTGCTTTCTTTTTCTCTTAACCGCCCAAAAAAGGGATTTTCCTGCCTGGCTGCCTCTGCTGTAGAATTATTCCCGTTAAACGGAGCTACTGAGTTCTTCCTCACAGGGATATTTCACCTCAAAGAAACTGCTGTTGTGATTTGGTTTAATATAATTAAATCAAACTAAATTAAAATGAACGTTAGATCAAAACAGAATAATGAAGCAAGTTGTAGATGAAGTTGAAGATGAAGTTGTTGATGACACATCGCTTAGGACGGGGGTGTCAAACTCCAGGCCTCAAGGTCCAGTGTCCTGCAGGTTTTAGATGTGTCCCTGATCCAACACACCTGAGTCAAATATAGAAGTCATCAGCAGGACTCTGGAGAACTTGACTGCATACTGAGGAGGTAATTCAGCCATTTGATTCAGGTGTGTTGGATCAGGCACATCTAAAACCTCCAGGACACCGGACCTTGAGGCCTGGAGTTTGACACCTGTGGCTTTGGAGGACCATCTCAGCGCAGGTCTTAAGGACACATCCGCTAACATCGTCTGGTCCAGCCGCTTAAGACCTGCGCTGACCAGCTGGCACCTGTGTTTACACTGATATTCAACCTCTCACTGAAACTGTGTGTGATTCCCACCTGCTTCAAAAAGTCCATCATAGTCCCAAAGAAACCACACCCCAGCAGCCCCAATGACTTCAGGCCCATAGCACTCACCTCAGTGGTGATGAAGTGTTTTGAGAGAATCATCAAGACATTCATCACCTCCTCACTGCCCACCACCCTCGACCCACTACAGTTTGCATACCGGCCAGAAAGATCCACAGATGACGCCATATCCTTCCTCCTCCACAAGACCCTTTCACACATAGACACTGGTAAGGGGAACTATGTGAGAGTGCTGTTTGTAGATTACAGCTCAGCATTCAACACCATAGTTCCCTCCAGGCTGGTCTCTAAGCTGCTGGACCTGGGCCTGGGCCCATCCCTGTGCAGGTGGGTTCACAGCTTCCTGACCAGCAGACCACAGGTGGTACGAGTGGGTCACCTCACCTCATCCTCCCTCATCCTCAACACAGGATCCCCCCAAGGCTGTGTGCTCAGCCCTCTGCTGTACTCACTGTACACCCATGACTGCGAGGCCACGTCAGAGTCCAACGTCATCATCAAGTTTGCTGACGACACTGCTGTTGTGGGACTGATCTCCCACAATGAGGAGACAGCCTACAGGAGAGAGGTCTCCCGCCTGGAGAACTGGTGCCAGGAGAACCACCTCCTGCTCAATGTCAGCAAAACAAAGGAACTGATCGTGGACTTCAGCAGGAAGCAGCAGAGGGACTACCATCCACTTGTCATCAGTGGTGCTGAGGTGGAAAGAGTGGACACTTTCAAATACCTGGGAGTGACCATCTCACAGGACCTGTCCTGGACTCATCACATAAACATCACTGTGAAGAAGGCCAGACAGCGTCTCTACCTCCTCAGGCGGCTGAGAGACTTCAAGCTCCCACTCAAGGTGCTCAGGAACTTTTACACCTACACCATCGAGAGCATCATGCGTGGGAGCATCACCACCTGGATGGGAAACTGCACTAAACAGGACTTCATGGCCCTAAAAAGGGTGGTTCGTTCAGCTGAACGGACCATCAGAACAACCCTCCCCAACCTGCAGGACATTTACACCAAGCAGTGCAGGCTGAGGGCCATGAAGATCCTAAAACAGCCCAGCCACCCCGGACACTCTCTCTTCTCCCTGCTCCCATCAGGCCGGCGTTACCGCTGCCTGAGGACTAAGACTGAAAGGTTGAAGAAGAGTTTTTACCCACAAGCCATCCGTCTGCTCAACTCTGAGCCCTAACTGGACTATTATTGCACTATGTAAATAATATAATCTATAATTCCATGTAAAGGGTGTATAGTGTATAGCATATAGTGTATAGTGTGAATTACTTATTTTTATTCTTCTTATTTATATGTGTGTGTATATATGGCTGCAGGTACAAAATACATTTCACTGTGCACTATCTTATCTTATCTATTTTGTTTAAACATGTTCTTTGAGACGGGACTTCCCTTCAGGCAACTGAAACTGAAACCTCAGTCATCCACAAACTTGTTATGAAACAGCAGCTTGATTCTGATAATAGCTGCAGGCTCAGAGCTCAGCTCAAATAGCTTTAGATTATAAAGGTAGATTAACCAGATTAACCAGTAATCTACCCTGAGATCATTTAAGATTCAGTTCCTCCTCTGTCGTTTTCTCATTTTTTTTCTTTAACCCCGACAGGAAAGATGAAAGGTAGAATTTATAAGGACTTATTAAAGAGAGCCACAGTGCTCAGACACTGATTACTGTGATGGTGACTCTGACGTGGGTCTAAAACTACAGGAAGTTCCTTTTAGATCAGGTTAAAGGTCAAACACTCAGATTTCTTTGTTCATTCACTTCAACTTTCCCTGTTTAAAAAGCTTTGAGCATCTCCGATCTTTATGAAAGATCCTGGAGTGTCACCTCAGTTAAAGGTAGTATTACATCACATCATGTCACCTCAAGGTGCTTTAGACTGTAGGTAAAGACATTTCATGAACTAGCACTTGGTGACAATGAGAAGGAAAATCTCCTCTTTAACTTCAGGGAGGGGCAAAGGATGTGTGGAGCAGGGAAGCTGGGGGTGCTGCTGCTCCTCTTAGTGGATGGTAGAGGGTATACATGACCACCAAGACAAGTTAGAAAATTAACAAATATTAGATTACTCCATGAAGCTCTCTGTTCTTGAGCTGATCTGAAGGCCACGTGAAGGTTGGAGGTCTGCAGTGACTGACTCTGTGGAAAGTTGGTGACCTCTGTGCACTGTGACCCTCAGCATCCTCTGACCCCACTCTGTGATTTAACATGGCCGAGCTGCTGTTGTTCCCAATCACTTCCACTTTGTTATAACCCCACTAACAGCTGACTGTGGAATATTTAGCAGTGAGGAAATTTCACACCTGGACTTGTTGCACAGGTATCCTCCTATCACGGTACCATGCTGGAGTTCACTGATGTTTGTAGCAGCAGTCTGCATGAATAGGTGCTTGGTTTATACACCTGTGGACATGGAAGTGACTGGAACACCTGAAGTCAGTGATCTGGATGCTGAATGAGGACTTTGGGCAGTATAGTGGATGTAAGGAGCCTGACTGAGGAGGACAGTGCAGAGCCCAGTGGGTCAGAGTGAGGAGGAAGTCCTGAAGATGCTGCAAATATCATCTTCTGGTAAAAGTAGAAAAACTAGAGAACAGACGGAGTCAGAGCTGAAAAATTCTGCCTGTTTTATTTGTCTCCCTGAACCGTCGGGCGGGTTTTGATGGGAAAATGTAATGTGTTTACAGCGCTGTGCGCCTGCGCCGTGCTCATAGTCATATGAGTCAGTGGAACTCACCCAGCAGGCTATCTTTGTTTCTTTCTCTGATCTCTATGACAGAAATCATTTATGTATTTAATTACACTTTGGATCTGGGTGTGTGTGAGTGAATCAACAGAAAAAAGGGGGGATTTCTGGCTCTTAGTCTACCTGGAATTACAAGAGCTGAAACGCACCAATCGCTTACCACGGTCACGTCACCTGGCGGGGCGGGACGTGGTGTTTGAAATGCACTTAAGAGCAGAGTTTGAATCATCTGTGCTTCAGCAGCTGAACACTGTTTATCGAGCATCCAGACCCTGATAAATCCTAACACACGGCCTCTCTAAAAGCAAAGCTCAGAGGACGGAAACACAGGAATGTCTGCAGGAACATGTGCGTCTCTCTGCTGCGCTCTGCTCTTTGCCGGCATCTCCATCTCGACAGGTGAGGAACCGCTGCTAGAAACCTTCATAGTATTTTTGTTTTAACTGTTTGAGCCGCTCATTAATGGAAGTTTGCTGTAATCCTGATCATCATCAGCACGTATTTGTTCCTTGCAGGAGCTCAGTGAAATATCTGAGCTGTAAAAATAAGAAGTCAAAGGCCTGTGGAGGCTTTTTGAAATGATTGTGTGCTGATATTAAAATGTCTCAAGGATAAATATGCTTACAGAACAGCAGCTGCTGTTCGTAATGAGCTCCTCATTAAGATACTTATATTGTAAGGTAAAGACCCTTCAATAATTAAAAAGAAAACGGAACAATCAAAATGACTCCCTATGAGAAAGATTTATGCGACAGTGGGAGGGAAATAGAGAGGGTGTCTGTCTCCTGAATCCAAGCTGGGAGCTGGTTCCACAGAAGAGGGGCCTGAAAGCTGAAGGCTCTGCCTCCCATTCTACTCTTAAGTATCCGAGGAACCACAAGTAAGCCAGCAGTCTGAGAGCGAAGTGCTCTGTTGGGGTGATATGGGACTATGAGGTCTTTGAGATAAGATTGGGCCTGATTATTCAAGACCTTGTATGTGAGGAGAAGAATTTTAAATTCTATTCTAGATTTAACAGGGAGCCAATGAAGAGAAGCCAATATGGGAGAAATATGCTCTCTCTTTCTAGTCCCTGTCAGTACTCTAGCTGCAGCATTTTGGATCAGCTGAAGGCTTTTCAGGGAGCTTTTAGGACAGCCTGATAATAATGAATTACAATAGTCCAGCCTAGAAGTAATAAATGCATGAATTAGCTTTTCAGCATCAGTCTGAGAAAGGATGTTTCTAATTTTAGAAATATTGCGCACATACAAAAAAGCGGTCCTACATATTTGTTTAATATGTGCATTGAAGGACATATCCTGGTCAAAAATGACTCCAAGATTTCTCACAGTGTTACTGGAGGCCAAAGTAATGCCATCCAGAGTAAGTATCTGGTTAGACACCATGTTTCTAAGATTTGTGGGGCCGAGTACAAGAATTTCAGTTTGATCTGAATTTAGAAGCAGGAAATTAGAGGTCATCCAGGCCTTAATGTCTTTAAGACATTCCTGCAGTTTAACTAATTAATGTGTGTCATCTGGCTTCATTGATAGATAAAGCTGAGTATCATCTGCATAACAATGAAAACTGATGCAATGCTTTCTAATAATACTGCCTAAGGGAAGCATGTATAATGTAAATAGAATTGGTCCTAGCACAGAACCCTGTGGAACTCCATAATTAACCTTAGTGTGTGAAAAAGACTCCCCATTTACATGAACAAATTGGAGTCTATTAGATAAATATGATTCAAACCACTGCAGTGCAGTACCTTTAATACCTATAGTATGCTCTAATCTCTGTAATAAAATGTTATGGTCAACAGTATCAAAGCTGCACTGAGGTCCAACAGGACAAGCACAGAGATGAGTCCACTGTCAGAGGCTGTAAGAAGATCATTGGTAACCTTCACTAATGCTGTTTCTGTACTGTGATGAATTCTGAAACCTGACTGAAACTCTTCAAATAAACCGTTCCTCTGCAGATGATCAGTTAGCTGTTTTACAACTACTCTTTCAAGAATCTTTGAGAGAAAAGGAAGGTTGGAGATTGGCCTATAATTAGCTAAGACAGCTGGGTCACTGATGGCTTTTTAAGCAGAGGTTTAATTACAGCCACCTTGAAGGCCTGTGGTACAGAGAGATTTATCATATTTATATTTGTCTCAGTAATCAAGAAGACTAAAAATAAATGAACACTCAGACACACATAATATCACTGAAAGCCAAAATAAAACCCTGAGTCAAATGTTAAAGAAAATAAGCAGCATATTTGAAGTGAATCATTCTGATGTGCCACACCTGGTACAGTCCACTGAATGCTCCCTAACTGTCCTGGTTCCTGAGGCCCCTCTTCTGCTCCACAGACCTTCAGCACCAGGAAGACAAAAAGCTTTAACCTCTCTGTTCTGTGCTGTTTCCTCTTTCAGGCCAGGAAACCATCACAGCTGAGCCTGGACAGAACATCATTCTGCCATGTCGAGCTCCAAATAACAACCAGATCAGAGCTGTAGTGTGGGCCAAACCTGATCTAGAAGATGAACATGTGTATTTGTACCAGGACGGACGGGTCGATCCAGGAGAGCAGAATCCACTTTATAGGAACCGGGTGGATCTGCAGGACAGACAGATGAAGGACGGAGATGTGTCTTTGATCCTGAAGGATGTGACAGTTAATGACACTGGAACATATGAGTGTCGCATCATCCAGAGAGTAGCGAGCCGTAGTAACAAGGCACCCAGCATCATCTACCTGAGAGTTGCTCCTCCAGGTGAGTGAGCAGAGTTCAGTGTGTCTGTGATCAGAGGTGAAGCTGCTTCCTGGTTGTTGATGTTTGTTTCTAAAGATGTTGTTGATGAGACTTTGTAGAAAGCAGCTGGTCTGAGTGATGTGATCAGAGTGCAGTAGATAATGTCTGACAGCAGTTTGAAGAGGAAATGGATTCTGTTCTGTTCTTCACTCATCACCTACCTGACAGCTGACACCTCACACCTGTTTCTACCTGCAGGTCCAACAGGAGGAGACACAGAGGATGGAGGGAATGAAGTGGCTGGTTTCAGTTCTGGATATATTGGACTGTTGATTTCTCTGGGAATTTCTGCAGTTGTATTTATTATTCTTGCCATTCCTGGAATAATTTCCGTGTTGCACTAGTGACCTCCTCACTGTGATGGGTGCAGCTTTAACATTTCCTGCCATTAAGGAAACTCCAGGCTGTTTCTGTTGTGTTAATTCATTTCCTTTGAGGCTTCTTTTGTGTGGCTTTGTTTGTTGTTAATAAAGTTTTGCATGCATCGATCATGATTTTTTTTCTCACTTCCGTGATTGTTTGTTTTCTGTGACTGTCAAAGCTGGTTTTTTTTTTGACCTGCTGAACTAGTGGATGCAGATTTAATCTGACCTGGAATCAGTCCAAAGGAACTGTTTTTACTATTACAGCTGTAATAACATTCATTGTTGGCTCAGTGGCGCCCCCTCTCAGAGTTACTGGCACATTTGAAATGCTGCCAGTTCAGAATAGATGAAGCTGAGGTATCCTGCACAGTGGGGCATGATGGGAAAGATAAACTTTGCTGTTACCTTTTTCATTATTATTGTTAGATTATGTCAACGTTTGCCTTTTAAGTTGTATATTAAAAATAAATGAAAGGCAACCAGAACGAGCAGCTGTTTCAGGGGAATGTTGAGCTGACATTGAGAATCAACATTAGCTTTGAGGTGATGAGCAGAGAACAGATCAGGAACCCCACAGAACCTTCAACATTCACAGGCTGGAAACTCACATTCATTAAGTCAACCTTTTTTTTTCTGATTGTCTTATCAGACCAAACCATGAGAGCAAACAGCTCCCTCTAGTGTCCATATCTAAAGCCTGTGGGAGGATGGTGTTAATCTAAAATGTGAATCATAGTGTTCCAGTCAGTCATCAGTGTGTCTCTGCACAGCTGTCATTAACATGTGTTCAGAGGGCCTCAGTGTGTGAATGGTTCCAGTTCAGCTCCATAACAGCAGCGTCCCTGGTTTGATTCCTGTGTTTCAGCTCATATCTGCCTCTCTCACTGAGGGGGACGTCCACTACATGGAAATGGATTTGATCAGGAACCAAACTACAGCTCTCTGACACCAGAGGATGGATGTTTTTTTAGATGTCTTCTCATCCACATCAGCTGATGAATATCTCGTGGCTGGGTTCATTCCCATCAGTTTATGATAAATCAGTGCTTACTCTCAATGCTCTCCTCGATGAATCGCCACCTTATCGTGGTGGAGGGTTTTGTGTGTCCCAGTGATCCCGAGAGCTATGTTGTCCAGGGGCTTGTCACTCTTGTAGGGTCTCCCGTGGCAAATTGGTCATGGGGGAGGGGGCAGACAAAGGACGATTCAGAAGACCCCTTATGGACATGTCAACAAGGGAACTGTTTACCCCGCCTGGATAGGATTACCAGGGCCCCACCCCGGAGCCAGTCCAGGGGAGGGAGCTCAAGGGAAAGCATCTGGTGGCCAGGCATTACCCCCGTGTTGCCTGGCTGGGTGCACCCTGAAGAAGAGCGTGCCATACTCTAGGCCCACCACCCACAGGAGGCGTCGTAGGGGTCAGGTGCAGTGTGTATCGGGTGGTGGCCACGAGCGTAGGCCCTGTTAGAATGATCCCTGGCTATTGGGACATGGAAAGTCACCTCCCTGGTGGGAAAGGACACCATAAACTTAAAGAAAAGCAGCCAACACACTTTGTATTTTAAATAAATGAGGAGGACTTGGTTCCACTTCCTGATTCAGTTTGATGATTTTGCACTCATCATTCTGTTTTCAAGTATCTCAAACTATGTTTTCTGCTAACATCATCTTTCCTGCCGACTACCTCCGACTCTCCAGACTCACTTCCATCTCTTTTTTTCTCCATCCATTCACAGATCAGTCGCTGCTAGATTTCATCCAGAGAGTCTTTGAGGACGTGATCTTTTTTAACTTGAATGAGCAGAAAACAGAGGTCATTGTGTTTGGTACCCCTGACCTCTATGATCTCTGCCCCTTAAAGATATATAATAAACCCTTTGCCAGGAAGCTGGGAGCAGTCCACGCCTTCATTTCATCACGACTTGACTACTGTAATAGTCTCTATTCAAGGTGTCAGTCTGACGCTACTCCATCGACTACAACTGATCCAAAACACAGCAGCACAGTTACTAAATGTCACTCGTAAACGAGACCACATATCCCAGATACTTGCATCCTTACACTGGTCGCCAGTCCATTTTAGAATTGATTTAAAGGCTTTACTATTTGATTTTAAGGCGTTGCATGGGTTAGCACCTCCCTACCTCTCCGACCTCATAAGCCTGCACACTCTCATAGGTCACTGAGGTCTGCTGAGCAAATGCTCCTAACTGTCCAGAGGTCAAGTTTAAAACACAGAGGTGATCGGTAGTGATGTGTCGTTCTGTCTCGAGGCTTCGAAGCGTGTATCGAGTAATTGAGGGAGACTTTTGTGAAGCGCGTATTGAGGCTTGTGTCCTGACGTGCGAAACCTCGCAAGCCGGCCGTACCATGTGAGTGATTCAGGAAACGATTCATGGGTTTGGTGTGCGATTAGAAATATAACGGGCAGCGAAACGAGATGGATCCCCCCTCACAGATTGTGGTATTGGCAACTGTTGTGCATTGGTTTGCAGTCTATTTGAGCTGCTTCTTTTTTGGTGATGGAATCTAACTAGAGGAGATTTTCCTTGTCTGGTAACATTTTCAGCTGAGCTCTCCTAATAATGTGTGGGCATAGTAATAAATTATTACCCCAGCTTCATCTGTGCCCTGTGAAAGTGTATTTTCTGAAGCAGGTGAAACAAAAGAAAACGCCTGAAGCTCAGCTCTGTGGCAAAGCTGTTATTTCTAAATAAAAACGAATAAGTAAAATGTCCCTAGTGAGCACACTTACCATCCAAGTAAAACAATTACAATGACATCACAACTCTCTCCCTAATTTATTTCCACTTTCCCTCTTGACCCCAACATTGTATCATAAAGACAGACACCATATTAGTTAGCTCAGGATTTATTTATTGTCATCACAAAATGTATTCTATTCAAAGCTTCACGCACCAAAGCCACTTTGTGATTATAATCAGTGTTTTACATTGACTGTCCTCTTGATGGCGCAGTTTCGACCCATAGGTTCACCGATTGACTGGAAAGCTTAAATGCTTCATGAAGCTTCATCTCACCGTCACTAGATTATAATCACCATGCCTGTTTTACATTGACTGTCCACTTGATGGTGCAATAGAGCAAATGAAGCACCATGAAGCTTCGACTCATTGGTTCATTGATTGGATGGAAAGCTTCACAAAGCTTCTGTCATGGCTCGTGTGTGGCAGGAGCAGGAAGACCCCAAAAAGGCAGGACTCGGGAGTGATGAACTTTGTGTACTTTAATTGAGGTGAGGGTAAACAAATAAACTGGGCTGAGGCCAGAACTAAACTACAGGGGACACACACACACACACACACACACACACACACACACACACACAGGAGAGAGGTGGACCATGACCTTACCTTACAGCATAAAGCACCTTAAATAAATAAACAAAATGATTAGAAGGAAAATGAAACAGGATAGTGAAGCTCATCAGTCCCAACATGTTAGTTTATGAAATATGACTTTTCCTTTAGCCACTTCTGAGAAAAGCACTCATCCACAAACTTGGCATCCAGTCATGTGAGGACTTTTTTAGTGGGGGATAAATTTCCTCTTGAAGCTGCAGCTTTCACTCTGATCACAGGCTCAGAGCTGAATGACAAAGAAAAACTAAAATATCGATTTAGATGAACTCATCAGGCTGTAACGTTAAACTAACCAGGCTTAAAATATGCACTAAAACATCTGCACCAAGATCGTTTAAGTTTGAAGTCCGAGGCTGAGAGGGAAGTTTTTTATTTATTTTATTTAACCTTTATTTATACAGGTAGTCCCACTGAGACTCAGTGTCTCATGTGCGCACTTTGTATTTTAAATAAATGAGCTAGATTGGATTTCACTCCCTGAGTCAGGCCACTTTCATCTGAGTTCAAAGACCTCAAACTATGGTTGTTAAAAAGCCCGTCAGCCCCAAGTGAGCACCACATCAGACCACATGTTACCAGCATCGAGTGAGCATAATTTTCTCAGTGACCAATGAGAATGTATCCACCAGCCAATCACAGCACGTAGCCACCCTCCCTCTGCAATTGAGAGCAGATGGTCCTTCGAGCCGGAGTTGCTGATGCTCAGAAGAACCACGTACTGGAAGACAACCTGCTCTCCCTGCCCACCTTTGGGAATACAACCTCAGTGATTATCTCCCCATGAGAAACTCATCAGTCTCCAGGTTAGCACAGGCTCCGCCTCCATATCCAACAGATGAGGAGGAGCCCAATGGGGCTCATGAATCTGAGTCCCCATCACTCAGGACAGTTTCCAGTTATCTGGATGGGACACTACAGATCAGTGGAATGAGAGGACAGAGCGAATACAGCAGGAGAATGAGAGAGTGAAAAGTGAGCAGGAGGTTCTGCTCCAGCTGAGGTTACATAATGAGGAACAGAGGATGGAGCTGCTGTGCAGCCAAGCTGCAAATAAGACAGAACAAGTACGTGAACAGTTCAAACATCTCAGTGGTACTATTAATCAGCTGCAGTGTCTGCATCCCTCCATTCTCTACTCCAACGCTGAATTCAGCTCAGCACCGCTCTCCAGATTATTATCACTTCAATCGTTTCAATCCACAATCGCTCTCCTGAAAGGTTCCAGGGAGAACATCAGCACCTGCACCTGATGCCCAGATGGGTTTCCCTTTCCAGAGAGGGAATTTCATGAATCATGATCACAGAAACCTTTCCAGGATCAGATGGAAGGATCAGAAATGTCAAGGTAGGAGTGAGTGGGTGTGCCCACCTGCTGACATGACTCAGTCATCATACAATGCTACCAGACTAACAATGGGACAGCATTGTTACCACGTTCGAGAGATTGTGGGTTATTGTGTCCATTATAGCAATGTTGTCTACACTTCACCATCATCTTTCCTGCCAAACATCTCCATCTCTCCACACTCACTTCAGTCTCACTTTTCTCCATCTAGTCACAGTCCAGTCACTGCTGTCTCTCATCCAAACTCATGAGCTTTAAAAAATATATAATATATCATACAGCTGCTTTAACTAGCACTCGTGCCGAAATCCAGCAGCTTTTTGGGGCTGTCTGTGTTTGCCTTTTGTTCAGGTGAGGTTAAATTAGGGACCATTAGCTGCTTAATACCTGCAGCAGTTCTGTGTTCTGGCTTTTCTTGGGTGTGATTGGAGTGCTATGCCCTGGTTTCCTCTAGGTCGGGGAGATAACAGTAGCATGGATTCAGTTCATGTTGTTGGAGTGTGGGAGGAAACCGGATTATCCGGACTGAACCCTGCGGATACAAACATTGGATAAACACCCCCTGCTTGACTGTGACTGGAAGCCAACAGTTTTTTTCTTTCTTTCTGCTGACTCATGGAACGCTCTGTGACTGAGGAAGAACCTCTGCATGTTTGCTGGATGAAGGGATCTGTTCCTATCAGTAGGGGCGCGCTTATGGCTGTTTTCCACACTGCTGCACCTCCCGCACCAGTGTCTGAGCCAGGAAGTCACTTTCTACACAAACACAAAGAGTTTCATCTTTAACATGACCGCACAATAAGTGGGGTGATGACTCTCATCTCTAAAACTCTTTGGGGATTCCCGCAGCTCCGAGAATGAGATTTACATTTTCAAAGCAGGAACCAGTTTCATGTGTTTGTGTGTGTCCCTGCAGCAGGTTTTCCTCTTAAACTGTGTGGCTCACCTGGAAAATCCTGTATATGGTGTGTGTGTGTGTGTGTGTGTGTGTGGGGGCATCTTCTGGGTGTGGCACACTGAACTCTGTGGGTGGTAGTTTGTTATCTGCAGAGTGTGGGCGTGACTCTTGGTTAGGAAAAGGAGAGGAGGGACGGTTCTGGGGTAACTGGAAAGTACCGATTGAAACTGAAGTGTTTATTTTGAAGGAGCGGCTCGAAGAAGATCTCATTTCACAGCCGCTTTGTTTGGAGCTTAAATTCACATTTAAACTCTGCTCTTGCTATCCATGGAAAATCCCAACATACGGAATTTCTAACAAAGATCAGAGGAAGCAAACACAGGAATGTCTGCAGGAACATGTGCGTCTCTCTGCTGCGCTCTGCTCCTTGTTGGCGTCTCCGTGTCTGCAGGTGAGGAGCAGCTGGTAGAAACTACACTGAGGGAAAAAAGAGTCTCAGACTGCTTTAAATATGTAAAATATGCATGTAAAAAATTAAAAGTCAACCAGAGTGAGAGCTGTAGGGGTTTTTAATCTAATGAAGAATGATGGATTTGTGTGTATCTTTCATTGTATTTTCAAACCTGTTTTTCATGTGCAGCACTTTGACTCCTCAGTTTTCCTGATTTTTGAGCCACTGATGTCTCGCAGAAATTATCAGCTCAAAAACCAGCAGCAATGAAAGTAGCAGTACAGACATGTACAGACATGTACACAGTGATGGTAAAAAGAGACTGAGATGAACTGCCGTCAGAGAAGCAGCAGTGGAAGCAGTGATATGCAGATATGCAGTGACATCAACAATAAAGAGATGAATGTGGTCTGGGTAGGCTCTGCAGAGATTCAGCCTGAGCTCTGAATCAGTTATGAGCTCCTCGTTCCCTAAGCGCTGCAGCACTGATCTGTTTCCTGTGGTCAGGCCTTAAATTTGGATTTAAACTCGATCCTGTTATTCATGGAAAATTACAGTGATGGGCAAAGTGAGTGAAGTGAAGCAGGGACACAAAGTAGTTCCACTGCAAGTGTTCCAGTGCGTGTCGAAACAATCTGAAGCAGCGACACCTGCTGGCAAACGTTGTTATTGCCACATCTTCATAACGCTATTCTGAAACAATGAAGCAGGCGAAGCCCTGCACAATCCCACAGAATGCTTCTTCTATCAGTGATTATAATCAAACAATCTCCACACAAAGAAGGAAGGAAAAACACTGAGACTGTTAAAGACATCACACTGTGACTGCACTGAACAGATGACGAGTTTCCACTCAGCGCGAATCGACTCGACTCAGCACGGTTTACAAGCTTTTCCAATAGAACCTGGTACCAGGTACTTTTTTAGTACCCACTTAGCCGGGGTTCCAAGCGATCCAAAAATGTGACATCAAAGAACAACATGCCACTGATTGGCCAGGGAGTGTCGTCACTACCGACTCCTTCACCAGAATCAACCACGCCATTTTTAAAACCCGACAGCAAGAAACTGGAGGCACGTAAAGCAACACTGTGGTTGACTGAGGAGGTGCAAATGCTCCTGTGCTGGGTGGGAGGTGAGATGAGAAATGAGAGAGTGTGTAATGAGGTCTCATAGCTAATGACTGCTCATGGGCAGGGGCAGAGGTAGGCTGGGGTTTAAATTCAGCCCGGGAGCTCGGTTTGGAGAGGCCTTTTATCCTACTGTACAGCAGACAAACCATAATTTTAAAACAAGAGAAGTTTATTTGCAGTATAAAAACACTGTATTTTTTCAGCAGCATTAAAACAACTGTGTGTGCATGTAGCAGCAAATGGGGGGCGATGAGTAAAAGAAAAAAATTCTGCTCACCGGCCGGTCTGGCCTGGAAACGACCGGCCATTTGGGAAACCTCCCGAATCTCCCAGTGGCCACCACACCCCTGCTCATGAGTGCCATCACACATCACAGCAGTGTAGACAAAAGCTAACACACTTTGCATATAAATTACTTCACAAGACGTCTGTGTTTTTACATCGACTCCACACACACTGAGATGGTCCTCAGTGGGAATGGAAACAAAACAAGACCGTGGAGGGTCGAGTCGTGCTGAGTAGCCACTCAGGCAGCAAGAAGAGATCGTCTATCTGGGAGTTTGTTCTGCACTGTCAAACGAAGCTGGCTCAGCATCAAACTTGATTCTCAATTCATGCAAAATAAATATTTCAAATAAAAAGATTAAACATGTTTTTTTAAATAAAGACTGGCATTCATTAGGTTTTCATGGGTTAATTCTGAGCAGTTGTAACGGTTTACATGTGAGTGTCCTCTGAACCAGGAAGAAACTTTCCTTCACTTTATTTGTAACCTGCTCTGCTGTGGATGTCACATCCTGTCACATGGATGTGATGTTGGACTCAGTCTGAGGCCTTGGTAATGATAAACTTGCTGTCTATGAGATAATTACTCCCTGTTTTATTTTCCTCCTTGAAACACTGACGAGCTTCAGCGGGATCATTTAATGAGTTTATAGCTCAGAGTTGTTCAGTATCTTGCAGAAGTACAGGACAGGAGCACACAGGGACTGAACCACCAACCACTCAAAACCACAGTGGGGTAGATAATGTTACAAACAGCTCTGCTTTAAATGTAACCAGAGAGTCCCCACTGATGATCAGAAGTAACCATAACCATGTTCCTGAGGCCCCTCTGCTGCTCCACAGAGCTTCAGCACCAGAAAGAGAAAAAGCTTTAACCTCTCTGCTCTGTGCTGGTTCCTATTTCAGGCCAGGAAACCATCACAGCTGAGCCTGGACAGAACATCATTCTGCCATGTCGAGCTCCAAACAACAACCAGATCAGAGCTGTAGTGTGGATCAAACCTGATCTAGAAGATGAACATGTATATTTGTACCGGGACGGACGGTTTGATCCAGGAGAGCAGAATCCAGTTTATAGGAACCGAGTGGATCTGCAGGACAGACAGATGAAGGATGGAGACGTGTCTCTGATTATGAAGGATGTGACACTTAATGACTCTGGAACATACGAGTGTCGCATCATCCAGATAGAAGCGAGCGGCAGTAACAAGGCGCCCAGTATCATCATCACCCTGAGAGTTGTTGCTCCTCCAGGTGAGTGAGCAGAGTTCAGTGTGTCTGTGATCAGAGGTGAAGCTGCTTCCTGGTTGTTGATGTTTGTTTCTAAAGATGTTGTTGATGAGACTTTGTAGAAAGCAGCTGGTCTGAGTGATGTGATCAGAGTGCAGTAGATAATGTCTGACAGCAGTTTGAAGAGGAAATGGATTCTGTTCTGTTCTTCACTCATCACCTACCTGACAGCTGACACCTCACACCTGTTTCTACCTGCAGGTCCAGGAGGAGGAACCAGAGAGGATGGAGGGGAGGAGGATGGATCTGTTGAACTGATCGTCTGTCTGTCCGTTTCTGCTGTGCTTTTTGTTGCTGCTGCTGCTGTTGCTGCTTTTTTGATCTGCAGAAAACTTCACTCAGGGTTCACATGTGTCTCGAGAACAGACTATGATGACGGAAAATGTCAGTCCTAAAAAAATATGTTAAAAAATCATCAAACCTAAAGACTAGAAGAAAAAAATGGAAGTTAAGAGAAATGTGTGCTCGAGGATTTGCTGGACATTAAGTTCGACATGTTTTAGTTTTATCTTCTGTTTTGAAATAAATGGCATGCTTCTTAGAGACCACTAATCTTGGCTTTGGTATGCTGCTTGGTTGCCTCCCACCTAGTATTTAAAAACGCTCTCACCTGAGTTAATGTATCTCATCTGTGTCTTTGTTTCCTCATCTGGTTTCCTGTTTTATTTTGACGGTCTTCTGTTCCCTGTGAGTTGGGTCTTTAAGCATGAAGGTATCTGAAGGTGTAAATGTCAGTGGTGGTGGAGAAGCTGACTCCAGCAGTCTCTGTGCAGCCTTCACCTCTGCAGGGCTTTCTTCTCTGCTGCAGCCAGTAGAGGTGCTGCTGTGTCTTCCTGACCCATTCTATCTTTATTGTGTGTTTTTGTTGGTGCGTCTCTGTGTGCTTTATTTCAGCAGGATCAGTGACTGTGCAGCAGCTGTGTGTGACATCAAACCTGTTCTGTGAGCTTTCAGCTACACAAACTGATCCTTGTGTAGAATCAGCTGTTACAGTGTAACTACACACAAACACTGTGTGTGATCTGAGTGCAGATGAAGCTCTGTGGATTACAGACAGTCAGTAATCTGACTGACAGAGTTCAGGATCCTGTGATCAGCTTTAATTGTTCTGATATTTTCCTGTTTCTGTGACTTTTATCTGATCTGGAATCAGTCCAAAGCAAACAAACCATCACTGATGGGACCAAGAAGCAGACCAACAACACGTGGTTTTCACTCTCAGGTCTGACCTTCACGTGTGCATGTTCACACTCGTTCCTGGTGGGGGTTACATTAGCCAAAGTGGCAGGTGTTGGTCTCCCCAGCCTCATAATGAAATCCCTGCATTTTGCTGATAATGAGCTCCTCGTGGCTTCATTGACCAATGACCCCCAACATCTTGGAGCAGTATGGAGTCTGGGATAAGAACTGGCACCTCCAAATCTGATCCAGAATTTACTGTATTTGCACAAGATGTTGAAGTGCTAATTTATCAGCTAACAGCTTGGTTAGCACGCTGCATCCACAGACACAGCGTCTCTCATTTCTCAGATTAAATATGCTCAGTTCCTCTCCTCTTATACACATGCAGACACACAGCTGTGGGTCCTCCATCACTGTTCCTCCTGCAGCCTCCTCTCCTCTGTCCTCCTGATGCAGTTTAGGAATTGAGACATCCTTCAAAACGGAGCACATTTCAAGTGTTGCAGGTGTTGTTTTGATCAGACTGTAAATATTAAATATGACTACTGTACTTTGAAAAATATATAATCCCATTCAGGAAGTACAGTTAAAGGTCACACAGTCTCCAGAGTTAAATAAAACACACTCATCGTATTAGAAACTGCACGTGCTCAGTATGTTATTCATTTGTTTCTTTTATAATAAGTGAGAACATCACTGATGACCTGCTTGTATCCATGTAGTGTTTCCAGTCCAGCAGCTCCCTCTAGTGTCCATATCTAAAGCCTGTGGGAGGATGGTGTTAATCTAAAATGTGAATCATAGTGTTCCAGTCAGTCATCAGTGTGTCTCTGCACAGCTGTCATTAAAATGTGTTCAGAGGGCCTCAGTGTGTGAATGGTTCCAGTTCAGCTCCATAACAGCAGCGTCCCTGGTTTGATTCCTGTGTTTCAGCTCATATCTGCCTCTCTCACTGAGGGGGACGTCCACTACATGGAAATGGATTTGATCAGGAACCAAACTACAGCTCACTGACACCAGAGGATGGATGGATTTCAGACGTCCTCTCATCCACATCAGCTGATGAATATCTAGGGGCTGGGTGGATAAATGTTCATTACATCAGTTTATGATAAATCAGTGCTTATTCTCAATGCTCTCCTCGATGAATCGCCACCTTATCGTGGTGGAGGGGTTTGTGTGTCCCAGTGATCCCGGGAGCTATGTTGTCCGAGGGCTTGTCCCCCTGGTAGGGTCTCCCATGGCAAATTGGTCCTGGGGGAGGGGCCAGACATAGGACGATTCAGAAGACCTCTATGGAAATGCCAACAAGGGAACTGTTTACCCCACCCTTGATAGGGTTACCAGGGCCCCACCCTGGAGCCAGCTTGAGGGAAAGCGTCTGGTGGCCGGGTCGGGTGCAGCCCAAAGAAGAGCCTGCCTTGATCTAGGCCCAAAACCCACAGGAGGCGTCGTAGGGGTCAGGTGTAGTGTGTATCGGATGGTGGCCAAGGGCAGAGGGCCTGTTAGAACGATCCCTGGCTTTTGGGACATGGAAAGTCACCTCCCTGGTGGGGAAGGAGCCTGAGCTGCATGAGTATGAGAGATACTGGATGGATTTATTTGGGCATGGCCTGGGCTCTGGAACCAGTCTCCTGGAGAGGACTGGACTCTGTTCCAGTCTGGAGTTACCCACAGTGAGAGGCGGTGAGCTGGGGTGGGTATTCTTGTTTCCCCTCAGCTTGCTGACTGCATGTCAGACTTTTCATTGGTGGATGAGAGGGTTGCTTCCCTGCACCTTCAGGCCATGAAATGGGTCCTGACTGTTGTTTGTGGTTATGCACCAAATGACAGGTTGCTGTGTGGGGTGCTCGAGTGACTGAATACATGACTGAATGAATGAATAAAGTATAATCCCAGCCTAACATGAATGAATACTTGGCCGTCGGGTCTCCTCCTGTGTGACTGTAGTAGTAGCAGAATCGACGCCTTAAACTCAAAGAAAAGCAGCAAACTCACTTAATAAATGAGCAGGACTTGGTTCCACTCCCTGATTCAGTTTGATGATTTTCATCAAACTGTCTTCAAATATCTCAAACTACATTTTCTACCAACATCATCTTTCCTGCCAGCCACCTCCATCTCTCCAAACTCACTTCCATCTAATTTTTTCTTCATCCACTCACAGATCAGTCGCTGCTAGAGTTCATCCAGAGAGTCTTTGAGGACGTGAACTTTTTTAACTTGAATGAGCAGAAAACAGAGGTCATTGTGTCCATTAGTTGTGTGTTTGCCACAGAGTGCAGATTATTTCTGTCCCTCATAAAAAAGTGAGCTCATTGATGACCTTTAAGGGACCGTCCCACATTTCTCCAGCTCACATCATGTGTACAATGCCTCGTTAACACACACAGTGGTTTCAAAAGTCCTATAAACTTCTCAAATATCACTGTGATCATCTGATATATGATATATTTAACTGAAATTGCCGATCTGAACAACCAATGATTATAAAGGAAATAAATCATTGGTTACAAATCATGAAAATCATCAGGGGTGCCCAAACTTTTGCATACCACTGTATATGAACTCCTGAGATCAAAAACTCAAAAGAACTTTACTAAAGTTCAACAACACCTCCTTCCAGTCATGTGATTGATGCAGACAACAAACTACAGGCTGACTTACAGGAAAATCTTCTCGGACTGATAAAACTGGTCCCAGTGTGAGGAAGGCTCTCTCTTTGTGCCTGATGTTTGTTTCCCTTAAACTGAGCAGAAAACAATTTTCTAAAATTAGAAACATCCTTTCTCAGAGTGATGCTGAAAAGCCAATTCATGCATTTATTACTTCTAGGCTGGACTATTGTAATTCATTATTATCAGGCTGTCCTAAAAGCTCCCTGAAAAGCCTTCAGCTGATCCAAAATGCTGCAGCTAGAGTACTGACAGGGACTAGAAAGAGAGAGCAGATTTCTCCCATACTGGCTTCTCTTCATTGGCTCCCTGTTAAATCTAGAATAGAATTTAAAATTCTTCTCCTCACATACAAGGTCTTAAATAATCAGGCCCCATCTTATCTCAAAGACCTCATAGTCCCATATCACCCCAACAGAGCACTTCACTCTCAGACTGCTGGCTTATTTGTGGTTCCTAGGATACTTAAGAGTAGAATGGGAGGCAGAGCCTTCAGCTTTCAGGCGCCTCTTCTGTGGAACCAGCTCCCAGCGTGGATTCAGGAGACAGACACCCTCTCTGTTTTTAAGATTAGGCTTAAAACTTTCCTTTATGATCAAGCTTATAGTTAGGGCTGGATCAGGTGACCTTTAACCCTCTCTTAGTTATGCTGCTATAGGCCTAGGCTGCTGCACTCTTAGCCCGAATTAGTTGAGTTTACTAGAAAATCGCGTGGAAACTCGTTGCCTTAAACCATTCTAGTTTTTACACAGAGATGAAACTAAACATGTTTAGTAGTATTTACTAAAATTGATTAGCTCACATAAATAGGAAGAAATTTATATGAGCTAATCAATTTTAGTAAATACTACTAAACATGTTTAGTTTCATCTCTGTGTAAAAACTAGAATGGTTTAAGGCAACGAGTTTCCACGCGATTTTCTAGTAAACTCAACTAATTCGGGCTAAGAGTGAGTTGTATAAAATTACTATTTTAAGCTAAAATTACATGTAAAGCAAATAAGCAATTTAACATTTAAAGCTATTTATATTTTGTTAATATAATTAATAACATTTCCTCTGATGTAATTAATTACCCTTTTGATGGTCAAGTTGTATTGAATGTAACACTAAATTGTAAAGAGAATAAATCAAATACATTTCAATATTCCAATATTTTATTTTTTGCAGAATATTTATGCAAAAGACAATTTTAACTGTAGTTTGTCATGCTTTTCATAAGTACAAAAAAATGTATCAAAACAGTAGCCATTCAAAAAAGCTTTGCCATCCACAAGGCAAGTAAAAATAGGCATATGTTCTTGAAATCAATTCTAACATATTTAGAGAAGGAATACAAACGCAGCAGCATTCAACAAAAATATTTGCATCCTTTTGGAAAAACTGGACACCTTAAAATAGGACACAATCTCCAACTTGGAAAATGAACAGATCAACTATGTTTAAGGGAAGATTTTGCATGTTTTCTGTAAATGTACAGTCTGTGTTGTTAGTAAATGTAATCAACTGAAGCAATAAATTCTTGTGCTGCTATTGACTGAAAAAACCTGTAAAATAAGTGGTGATGTTGCTGTTGAGGAAGAATTGCATTATTTTGATTTACTGCTTCAAATGACTACATTTACCATCAACACAAACTGGACGTTTACATGAAAAGTGCTGAATTTTCCTTTAACTGTATCAACTAAGTATTACTATGGAGCCCTGAGCATACACCTCTAAATCTTGTCCTGTAGAGTACAAGTGGCCTGACATTGATGTCTCTTATAACACTGTAAACTGAAAATTACAAACTTTCTTAAGAAATAAAAGTTGAGGCAGTACTGCTGCACTGAACTGCATTAGATAATGCAGATGGAGTTGATAAAGTTGCCCTTGAGTATATATTCAACCCCCTGACTGTTCACTGACAACACAAAACATTTCTTTACATCGCAAGCTGGTTTTCCAATGTTTGTAACTTTGGTTTTAGTACAACATGGCCCAGCTCAAGAAATACCTGTTGGATGAACTGGAATGTGAACTTCATAGAAATGGGGTAATTGAGATGCATTGCATATGCAAGTCCAAAGAGAAGACACATAGCTTTTGGCAGGTCTTGAATGTTGTCCATCACCACTTCTCCTTCAATGATGATGTTCAGTGAGGCTGGACTGAGATGCAGGGAGGATGGGGGCACAGCACCTTCAGGTTCAACGAGGAGGATCCCAATGTCAATGTTGCGGAAAGAGTCATCATCATCTGAGTCCTTTATAAATGACAAGAGCACAACAGTGATATTTCAGTGACCATCAAAAATTGATAAAAAAAAAATAACTTCCACAATCAAATTGCAATTTCTGTCATACTGTCTGTTTTATCATACTATGCAGCCCTAGTTTCCTAGTGTAAATGTTGAATGAGTTTCAGCTCCACAAAAGAACACCTGTCCAGCATCTTCATGTGCTAGTGCTAAGTGGAATGATACCTTATCCTTTGAATTGTTTAAAACTATGCTCACAAGTTTTCTTCAACCACTGGAACTGCCATCTGTTTTCCCACGCCTGTATGTCTATGCCCAAATCCTGACATGAACCCAACACAGCATAGCATAAGATATAAATTAAGATTAAAGGGATAGTTTGGGGTTTTTTTAAAGTGCGTTTCATGAGGCGCTTACAGATGGTCAGCATATTTACCTACAGTAGATGGTGGTCAGCCTTTGCAGAAGCAGCAGGTGGATCAGTGTAGGTAGATAAGCAATGCACTGCTGTAACTTGTATTTTTAGACAAGTGAAAAAATTTATATCAGTTTTAGTGGATGCATACTTATATTTTCATATTATATGTATATTTTCAGCATCTTACATTGCTGTCCAACTGACCTATCTGACTAGAAATTTAAGTTACAGCACTCTCTTCATGCCAACCAAATGCCATAAGCAAAATTAGTAATTTTCACAGAACACAAGAGTTGTTGGTCTAGCATGTCCTTGATCCTTAAGTGTGTGCTAAGAAGAAATGTACAGACTCTTCAGTGTGCCTTGTTGCTACAGCCAATTCAACAATATCTTTAAGGAGCATCAGAACGTTCCTGGCATTGTCCCCTTCAGGCACTTTATGGCCAATGAGAAGTGGGAGCAACCTGATTAGAGCCCAGTTCTCATGGCCATTTCCACCTATGGTCCTTTTGGTTGACAAGCCTTGGGCAATAGGCTGAGGCTGGTCACTTTTGTCATGAAAAGTATATGCAAAAGATTTGATAGCATGGTTCAGTGTTTCTAATGTGAAATATTTCTTAGAAGTCAGTTCTGAAATGCAGAGTGATAACTCAACAGGAACAACCCCTTCAAAAAAGGTCTTGTAGGATGTCAGGGGGATAGCCACGAACAACATGAAAGTGCTCCAGACTGTCAGTACACATCATCCCTTTACACCATACTGTTTTGCCAAAGTGGGATCCTGCTGTACCTCCTGTACCTGTTTGTTGTGAATGTCTGCAGAGAGCCTGAGCTTACCTCCTTGTCTTGGATCTCACTCCTCGTTGCCATGCAGAACCTGCAGAACTTGTCCACTCCGAAGCTCTCAAAGAATCCTGCAAAAAGAATGAGCAGCCAAGTTATCAGCAGCCACATGCAACACTGTGCCTTTGACACATGCTCCCAACTTCTCAACATATAGGCCATCTTGCTCCAAAGAAACCAGATCCTGGATTAGAGGATGAAGAATTTTAGCATAGCCATATTCTTTTACATCAGAGGTTTTACATAAAAGAGCAAGTTGAATGGACTGGAGTGTGGACCTATATTTTGATGGCACATTGGCACTTCAAAATCATCTGTGTAAAGTCCAACAGCGATTCGGAATTCCTCGCTGTTAAGGAGGCCATTTTCTTTACAGTACAAACCATCTCTGTATGTACTGTACTCATGTGGCACATGTTTTTGTACTGGAAGAGCTTTATCTAAAATGTCTGCCCTGTTCAACATTTTCTGTAGCATGGCATTTATCGGAACATATACAGCACTGGATTTCTTTTCCCTGGCAATAAAGTACTCAACTGGCATAACCACATCAAAGTTTTTGTTTACATATGCTGCTCTCCTTTTAAAGCTTGATAAGGAGCCACCCTTGCCACAATATTTTAGTATGATATTGCTCTCTGAGGAACCCTGACTACCTGTTTCACAGTTGAATCATCTACATCTGTGTGTAGCTTCAAAATGTCCTTGACTGAATTGTGCAGCAGTGGTTGGGACAGTTCACTTAAATGAAAGGTCAGTGTTTCACACAGTTGTGCATCTTGGTCTTTCTGGTGAATTTTGGATAAGTGGACCCTAAGTGCACTGATGGACTTAAATGTGCATAAACACTCTTGTTCTAAGCAAGGAAATGGTAGAGTTCTGGTGTAGCTTCCATGTTTTAGCCTGTAATGTTTTAAGAGGTAACCCCTTTTCTCTGATATAAACTCACAGTATTTGCACTTCCACTGCATCTTCACACGGACCTGTAAGAACAAAAAATAGTAACATTTTTAGCACACTTGTCCACAAACATGTCATCAGTGATCAAGGAAATATGGTACTTTGAAATACTGTCTACCTTTCAAATTTCTATTCTCAGCCTGAAAAATTAAGTTTTCCTATTTCACATTAGAGTTAAATTAATGCCGAATGAGTTAGGCTTACCCTTCTGTCTGTAGACAATTGACAGGTTTAATAATGTTTCTAACTTGTTATTGTCAGTTCTGTATTTTAAGAGTCTGGAGATCAGAGGTGGAGAAGAACAACTGGCAATAACCTCAGCCTCAGCTCTTTAGTCATACAAGATTTCAACCTTCAGATGTAATGGTTCCGACCATTACATTTCAGTAGTCCGAAACCGTATAAAAAAAACGTTAACTAATGTTAACACAAGCACATGCTGTTATGAACAATGTGAAACACTAAGCTAACGATAGCATTTACCTGTCTTTTTCGATAAAAAAAAAATTTACTCTCAGAGACAAGATACACTCGGCTTAAACTTGGTGTAATAAAGGTTTATTTCAGCAAACTACATCTCTCCTAAAGTAACTGTCCGTTATAAACTGAGACTTGTCAGCACGCTAACACTAAGCCAATGCTAACATTCGCGCTCGCCACTCCACTCGCGATATTTAACTTCGATTCCAAAACCCCTCACTTTACCAAAGTGTCAATAATGGTGGCGGTAGGCTGCAACTGTAATTTTCAGTTATATCTGTACATGGAACTCAGCTATCTTTTAAGCAAAGACATGTCTAGAATTATTTAAAATAGTTATTCTTCACACTTACCAGTCCGGAGCCGTTGAACTTGCTGTGTGTGTGTTGCAGCAGGACTGAGTTTGAATATATGCCCCGCCCCTTCACTTCAAAAACATAATATCTTTAGTAATCTCTGCTTAACAAGTTCATTACACTCTATATTTGTGTAGAAAAGTACAGTTAACTAATTTGATTTAGTAATGGGACAACATTTTTACTAAACATGAAAAAATAAGTAATGATTACTAAAATGTTTAATTACAATTAATATCTGGGTTAAGAGTGTGGGGGGTTCCCATGATTCACTGTTTCTTTTCATTCACATCTTTCCACTTCATATGTGTTTCCATTTTACACCCACTGCAGCATGTTGTGTCCTGTCTCTCTGTGCTTTTGCTTTCTCTTTCTCTTAACTGCCAAAACGGTCGAGCCGTTCCTGCCTGGCTGGTTCAGCTGGACGATTATTCCCAGCTACTGAGTTCTTCCTCACAGGGATGTTTTACCTCGAATAAACTGCTGTTGTGATTTGGTTTAATAAAATTAAAATTGAAATAAATTAAAATGAACAGAAGATGAAACAGAACAATGGAGCTATTTTGCCTTCCCTTCACACAGCTGAAAACTCACTCAAACTCTTTTTCAAACAGCAGCTCGACTCTGACACCAGCTGCAGGCTCAGAGCTCAGTGACAGAAACAAAATGCAAATAGGTTTAGATTGTGAAGGTAGATTAACCAGATTAACCAGTAATCTGCACTGAGATCAGTTAAGATTCAGTTCCTCCTCTGTTGCTTCTTCATTTTTTTTCCTTTAACCCCGACAGGAAAGATGAAAGGTAGAATTTATAAGGACTTATTAAAGAGAGCCACAGTGCTCAGACACTGATTACTATGATGGTGACTCTGACATGGGTCTAAAACTACAGGAAGTTGCTTTTAGATCAGGTTAAAGGTCAAACACTCAGATTTCTTTGTTCATTCACTTCAACTTTGCCTGTTCTTTTATAAAAACCCTGAAGTGTCTCCTCTGCTAAAGGTAGTAATTTAGAGTCCATCAGTGCTGCATTCAGAGCATTTGAACACATTTGTAGGCAAAATTCAATTCAGTTAAATTTTATTTATTTAGCGTCACATCACAACAATGGTCACCTCAAGGTGCTTTATATTGTAAAGTAAACACACTTAGGTAATAGAACTGCAATCAGATGATCTCTTACGAGGAAGCACTTGGTGACAGTGCAGGAAAATCTCCTCTTTAACTTCAGGGAGGGGCAAAGGATGTGTGGAGCAGGGAAGCTGGGGGTGCTGCTGCTCCTCTTAGTGGATGGTAGAGGGTATACATGACCACCAAGACAAGTTAGAAAATTAACAAATATTAGATTACTCCATGAAGCTCTCTGTTCTTGAGCTGATCTGAAGGCCACGTTGGAGGTCTGCAGTGACTGACTCTGTGGAAAGTTGGTGACCTCTGTGCACTGTGACCCTCAGCATCCTCTGACCCCACTCTGTGATTTAACATGGCCGAGCTGCTGTTGTTCCCAATCACTTCCACTTTGTTATAATCCCACTAACAGCTGACTGTGGAATATTTAGCAGTGAGGAAATTTCACACCTGGACTTGTTGCACAGGTATCCTCCTATCACGGTACCATGCTGGAGTTCACTGATGTTTGTAGCAGCAGTCTGCATGCCTAGGTGCTTGGTTTATACACCTGTGGACATGGAAGTGACTGGAACACCTGAAGTCAGTGATCTGGATGCTGAATGAGGACTTTGGGCAGTATAGTGGATGTAAGGAGCCTGACGGAGGAGGACACTGCAGAGCCCAGTGGGTCAGAGTGAGGAGGAAGTCCTGAAGATGCTGCAAATATCATCTTCTGGTAAAAGTAGAAAAACTAGAGAACAGACGGAGTCAGAGCTGAAAAATTCTGCCTGTTTTATTTGTCTCCCTGAACCCTCGGGCGGGTTTTGATGGGAAAATTTGAAATTGAATTTACAGCGCAGTGCGCCTGCGCCGCTCTCATAGTGATATACAAGCCCAGATGACGGGGTGATAAAAGGGCATTTCTGGCTCTTCGCCTACCTGGAAGCAGCGGAGCTGAAATCGCTTAGCCGCGGACACGTCACCCGGCGGGGGGTGGAGTGGGATGTTTGAACCGCACTTCGGAGAAGAGTTTGAATCATCCGCGCTTCGGCTGCTCGACGCTGTTTATCGGGCGACCAGACCCTCATAAATCCTAACACACGGCCTCTCTAAAAGCAGTGGAAGCAGACACAGAAATGTCTGCAGGAACATGTGCGTCTGTCTGCTGCGCTCTGCTCTTTGCTGGCATCTCCATCTCTGCAGGTGAGGAACAGCTGTTAGAAATCCTGACAGTATTTTTGCTTTAACTGACTGAGCCGCTCATTTTTGCTGCAAGCATGCTCACCATGTTTGTTCCCTGCAGGAGCTCAGTGAAATATCTGAGCTGTAAAAATAAGAAGTCAAAGGCCTGTGGAGGCTTTTTTAAATGATCGTGTGCTGATGTTAAATTGTCTCCGTGGGCCAAACACTCGATGATAAATCTGCATACAGAACAGCAGCTGCTGTTCGTAATGAGCTCCTCACAGTGATGTCTGTAACTCTAACCTGGCAACTTTTTCCGGTAACCTGTAATTTAACGCGTTAGTATTTGCAGGCCAGTAATCAGATTAAAGTTACTATCATTTTCCTCCGTAAACAAATGACTTGTTGATCAGTGAATCATATATCAAACATATCTCTCATGAATGATATCAGGTCATTCTGAGAGAGAAACAGCATTTCTATCACAGGGTAGAAGCTGCACTCAGTTTTTGGCAAAGTAACTTTTATATATGTTTCTTTTTTTTAAGGTAAAAACTGTCTGACATTGAAAATGTCTTTTTAAACAGAAATCTGTCTCAGAGCTGCAGAAAGCACAACAAATATAAAATCACAGATCTATAAAGATATTTTAAAAAGCTCTGGATTGATTATAATGCAGGTACAATAACACAGACTCCTAAAAGGTGTTGACAAACAGGTTATTTCTGCATTTTATACATAAGCCCTTCATAAATCATGCTGACAGCACTCTATTTATCAATATAAGCAAAGACATTACACATAAAAACACAGAAACATCACGATCACTTTTTGGCACAACACCAGCAGCTGTTGAAAGGAACTAATAAAGTAAGTTGTAATCTAACTTAGTTACTTCTAAAATTAAGTAATTAGTAAATTAACTAAGTTACTTTTTAAAGGAGTAATCAGTAACCACTAATCGGATTACTTTTCACAGTAACTATGCCATCATTTGTAAATGGACACTCTAGTATCTCTAGTGTCACTCACACACAGAGTCATACAAGCACTTTTTTCCTTGCCTAAGCATTTTCTGTCTGACATTCACACACTGATAAATATGTCTCGAGCAACTCAAGGCTCAGTGTCTTGCCCAAAGAAAAAGACAGGAGCAGCCAGGCATTGAACCATCAACCACCAAAAACCACAGTGTGGAAGATAATGTTACAAGAAGCTCAGCCTTAAATGTAACCAGAGGTCTACTACTGACCTACTGATCATGAGAAGTAATCCTAACAACATTTTGGGCTTTTTAAAAATTCGATTTAATTCAGTTTTATTTATGTAGCATCAAATCACAACAAACATTCACCTCAAGGCATTTATACTGTAAGGTAAAGACCCTACAATACTACAGGGAAAACCCAACAATCAAAACAACCCCCTATGTAAGCTTTTGGCGACAGTGGGAAGGAAACAGAGAGGGTGTCTGTCTCCTGAATCCAAGCTGGAAGCTGGTTCCACAGAAGAGGGGCCTGAAAGCTGAAGGCTCTGCCTCCCATTCTACTCTTAAGTATCCTAGGAACCACAAGTAAGCCAGCAGTCTGAGAGAGAAGTGCTCTGTTGGGGTGATATGGTACTATGAGGTCTTTGAGATAAGATGGGACCTGATTATTCAAGACCTTGTATGTGAGGAGAAGAATTTTAAATTCTATTCTAGATTTAACAGGGAGCCAATGAAGAGAAGCCAATATGGGAGAAATCTGCTCTCTCTTTCTAGTCCCTGTCAGTACTCTAGCTGCAGCATTTTGGATCAGCTGAAGGCTTTTCAGGGAGCTTTTAGGACAGCCTGATAATAATGAATTACAATAGTCCATCCTAGAAGTAATAAATGTATGAATTAGCTTTTCAGCATCAGTCTGAGAAAGAATGTTTCTAATTTTAGAAATATTGCACCAATGCAACAAATCAGTCCTACATATTTGTTTAATATGTGCATTGAAGGACATATCCTGGTCAAAAATGACTCCAAGATTTCTCACAGTGTTACTGGAGGCCAAAGTAATGCCATCCAGAGTAAGTATCTGGTTAGACACCATGTTTCTAAGATTTGTGGGGCCGAGAACAAGAATTTCAGTTTGATCTGAATTCAGAAGCAGGAAATTAGAGGTCATCCAGGCCTTAATGTCTTTAAGACATTCCTGCAGTTTAACTAATTGATGTGCGTCATCTGGCTTCATTGATAGATAAAGCTGAGTATCATCTGCATAACAATGAAAATTGATGCAATGCTTTCTAATAATACTGCCTAAGGGAAGCATGTATAATGTAAATAGAATTGGTCCTAGAACAGAACCCTGTGGAACTCCATAATTAACCTTAGTGTGTGAAGAAGACTCCCCATTTACATGAACAAATTGGAGTCTATGAGATAAATATGATTCAAACCCCTGCAGTGCAGTACCTTTAATAGCCATGGCATGCTCTAAGACAGCTGGGTCAAGGTTAAAGAAAAGGTTAAAGAAAATAAGCAGCATATTTGAAGTGAATCATTCTGATGTGCCACACTTGGTACAGTCCACTGAATGCTCCCTAACTGTCCTGGTTCCTGAGGCCCCTCTTCTGCTCCACAGACCTTCAGCACCAGGAAGACAAAAAGCTTTAACCTCTCTGCTCTGTGCTGTTTCCTCTTTCAGGCCAGGAAACCATCAGAGCTGAGCCTGGACAGAACGTCATTCTGCCATGTCGAGCTCCAAATAACAACCAGATCAGAGCTGTAGTGTGGGCCAAACCTGATCTAGAAGATGAACATGTGTATTTGTACCGGGACGGACGGTTTGATCCAGGAGAGCAGAATCCAGTTTATAGGAACCGAGTGGATCTGCAGGACAGACAGATGAAGGATGGAGACGTGTCTTTGATCCTAAAGGACGTGACTGTTAATGACACTGGAACATACGAGTGTCGCGTCATCCAGAGAGTAGCGAGCCACAGTAACAAGGCACCCAGTATCATCTACCTGAGAGTTGTTGCTCCTCCAGGTGAGTGAGCAGAGTTCAGTGTGTCTGTGATCAGAGGTGAAGCTGCTTCCTGGTTGTTGATGTTTGTTTCTAAAGATGTTGTTGATGAGACTTTGTAGAAAGCAGCTGGTCTGAGTGATGTGATCAGAGTGCAGTAGATAATGTCTGACAGCAGTTTGAAGAGGAAATGGATTCTGTTCTGTTCTTCACTCATCACCTACCTGACAGCTGACACCTCACACCTGTTTCTACCTGCAGGTCCAGGAGGAGGAGACACAGAGGATGGAGGATCTGTTGGACTGATCGTCTTTCTGTCAGTTTCTGCTGCAATTCTTCTTCTTCTTATTATTATTGCTGTTGTTGTTTTTTTGACCTACAGGGAAAAAACCCTGAAATCAAACATAATCAGGTGTCAAATATTTTGAAATGAGTTATTTCCAGCTGAACTGTGAGTCTCTTTTTGCTGTTTCAAGTTCTCAAGTTGTCTCTCAACACAGGAAAGACAGAGGAGAACAAGCTGAAATTAATAATCATCAATGCTGTGTTGTTACATTAAAGTTAAACCATTTCTCTCCATGAAGGAGACTCCAGGCTGTTTCTGTTGTGTTGATTCATTTCCTTTACACTTTGTTTTTGTGGCTTTGTTTGTTGTTAATAAAGTTTTGAATGTTTCAGTAATGATTTTTTTCTCAGTTCTGTGATTGTTTGTTTTCTGTGACTGTCAAAGCTGTTTTTGTTTTTTACCTGCTGAACTAATGGATGCAGATTTAATCTGACCTGGAATCAGTCCAAAGGAACTGTTTTTACTATTACAGCTGTAATAACATTCATTGTTGGCTCAGTGGCGCCCCCTCTCAGAGTTACTGGCACATTTGAAATGCTGCCAGTTCAGAATAGATGAAGCTGAGGTATCCTGCACAGTGGGGCATGATGGGAAAGATAAACTTTGCTGTTACCTTTTCATTATTATTGTGTCAACGTTTGCCTTTTAAGTTGCATATTAAAAATAAATGAAAGGCAACCAGAAGCAGCAGCTGTTTCAGGGGTTGGGCAGACATTGAGAATCTACATTAGCTTTGAGGGTGTTGAGGTGATGAGCAGAGAACAGATCAGGAACCCCACAGAACCTTCAACATTCACAGGCTGGAAACTCACATTCATTAAGTCAATCTTTTTCTTTTCTGATTGTCTTATCAGACCAAACCATGAGAGCAAACAGCTCCCTCTAGTGTCCATATCTAAAGCCTGTGGGAGGATGGTGTTAATCTAAAATGTGAATCATAGTGTTCCAGTCAGTCATCAGTGTGTCTCTGCACAGCTGTCATTAAAATGTGTTCAGAGGGCCTCAGTGTGTGAATGGTTCCAGTTCAGCTCCATAACAGCAGCTCACTGGTTTGATTCCTGTGTTTCAGCTCATATCTGCCTCTCTCACTGAGGGGGACGTCCACTACATGGAAATGGATTTGATCAGGAACCAAACTACAGCTCACTGACACCAGAGGATGGATATAAGTGTCCACTCGTCCATGTTAATGGTGAATGGCTGTGTGAATACATGTTCATTACATCAGTTTAAGTTAAAACACTGCTCACTTATATATGTTTCATCTCATTGGCCACAATATCTAATATATGTTTTATCACATTAATGATACATATTTTAGTAATACTGTATTACAAACATGTTAGAAATATAAACATATGTATTCACTCATTATTCAGGTGTTCCAGTCACGTCTTTGGCTGCACTTCAATCAGACTGCTTCTGCAAACATCAGTGAAAGAATGGGTCGCTCTCAGGAGCTCAGTGAATCCCAGCATGGTATCGTGATAGGAGCCGATCCTGAAGGTCACATTCATTCTTCATTAATGGGTTTCCAAGCCTTACATCACCAAGCGGTGGATGCAGTGGTGTAAAGCACGCCATCACTGGACTCTAGAGCAGAGGAGACGTGTTCTCTGGAGGGATCAATCACACTTCTCCATCTGCCAATCTGATAGATGATGAAAACAAAAGAGCAGAATCAAGAGTTTAAAAAAAGAAAATGAGTGGAATCAGGCATCTGTTCCTCCCTGATGAACCTTTTGCTTCTTTCAGGTGTGTCTCAGTCCTTCTGAGCCGTCACATTATTGTGTTTTGGTGCTTTTGCAGGATTTTTCAGTTTGCTGGTGTTTTCTGAAGTTGCTGTCCAGCTGACCTCTCTGAAATCAAGCACCTTGAGGCAACTGTTGATTTGATGCTATGTGAATAAGACTGATTTGAAGCGGTACAACACAGCCTCACACAGGAGGCTGTGATGGGTTGTGTGAGGGATGATCAGAATTGTAACAAAGTGGACTGTTGTAACAGTAAAACAGAGATTTCCTGTTTTAATGTTACAGAAACCTGAAGTGTAAACTCAGTCAGAAACATGGACTCACTGATGTGTTTATGAGGAATAAAGGAGGAGAGCAGCTTCATCATCCAGTCTCTTCTTCATGCTGCCTGAAAGACAACAAAATGTTTTTCTAAAGCTGTTGTGTAACAATGTAACAGAACTGTAGCAGCTGTTCTCCCTGCAGGACCTCAAAGGTTTTCTTCTCTGTGTGAGCTGAACGCTCCGTTTACCACAGCTTTCACAAGCCTTCACCCTTATGATGTCAGAGAGACAGGATATCCAAATACGGTGCTCTCAGACACAGAGGCTCCTCCCACATGCTGCTCAAAACTTCTGTTGGTGGGGGGGGCAATCAGAAGAAAGATGTGTTTAATTATGAGTTTGTTTCAAACAGAGGGTGAACTGAAGGTGTTACAAAAGAGAATAAAATCCTGTTTCAACTCCAGTCCTCACCAAATTCACTCTTATTTATTTTTTATTTTTTGATCTTGTTCCTGAGATCTGCTTTCTCCATAAACGTTTGTTCTCGAGTGTTTCTCACGTGGTTCTGCGGGTTTCACCGAGGGCTCACATTTGAGTTGTTTGGTTTGGTTGTGGATAACAGACACACTCCTGCTCTGCAAAGAATAAACTAACGACAGTGTTCCAGTTTGACCTGGTGGGGGCGCTGTTCCCTTACTGTTAGAATTATAGGACTGCAGACATGCTGAGCACACATGCTTCTTCAGTTTATGTTACAGCCAGCAGAGTCTAATCTGAGATGGGAATGATGGGATAGTGTTGAGCTTAAAATGGAATAGATTTTTATTCATTTTATCTGAGCTTTATTTATGCAGGCAGTCCCACTGAGACTCCTCTGTCTTTTCCTCACTCCATGAAGCTTCTTCCAGCTAAAGGAAAAGTGAAGATGGGAATTTATAAGGATTTAGGAAAAGTCTGAGAGAGTGAGACTGATGAATGAGATGGTGAATGAGTTCAGTAAGATTAAACCTGCACACTTTGTATTTGAAATAAATGATCTAGTTTGGGTTCCTCTTCCTGATTCAGGTCACTTTCATCTCAGTTCAAATGTATCAAACTGTGTTTGTTAAAGAGCTCGTCCTGTCAGGCCGTGTGTTACCACCATAGCATAATGTTCTCAGTGACCAATGAGATACATCCATCAGCACGTCCTCGCCCTCCCCATGCTGTGAGAGCTCAGTCCTGGCTGCATGCACGTTATTGGACAGAATTGGACTAAAGCTGGTCTGTGTGTGTTCATGAGACTAAACCACATTTCTACTGGTTCCAAAGTTCTAACCTGACATCGCCTCGTGTCTCTGATATTACAAAGTTGCATTCATGTCTCCACAGAAACCAACTACATCTTATTGATCGGTGATTCTCCGATTACTGGCAGCCTGGTGGACACGACACTGAACAGTCTGATGAGCGTGCAGATCTTAGGTGCCGTTTACACGAAGCCGTTTTCACTGGAAACGGTATCGTTTTGATGCGTTTCAGCCTTTCGTTTACACGATGGCGTTTCAGAAACGATCCGCGTTTACACGATGACATGTGAAACGATGGAAACAATGAAAACGATGTAGTTCCCATGCCAGGCCACAAGTTGGCGTTGGTTTTCTCTTTGGAAAGTTTGTTTATGCAAGACGCGCATGCATGGAGTGACACAGTAGGTAGTGCGGCAAATTGTTCATTACTTACAAAACGGCCAATGTGAGAGGTTTTGTGTGGACTGACGATGAGGTTGGATCGCTGCTGCACACAACGCTGAATTACAAAACGGTAAAAACACAAGAAAAGCATAAGACGCACTCGTGAATCCGCGAGTACTGTTTATCAATTTGCGCGTGCGCGAAAAACTGTGGCCGTCGCAACCATAGTGCGCATGTGCGAGTCGAGCGTTTTCAAATCACCCCGGTTTCAAGTGTTTACACGAGAACGCAAGCCGGTGCGTTTCTGAAACGCTCCACTCTGGACCCCGTTTCCGAAACGCATCGTTTTCACTCCGTTGTTGTGTAAACAGAAGGGCGAAACGCATCAAAACGACACCGTTGTCGTGTAAACGCAAGGCTGAAACGCATCAAAACGACACCGTTTCAAAATGAAAACGGTCTCATGTAAACGGCACCTTAATGTGAGCTGAAGTGGTGCAGGAGCCAAATCCAGAGCCGGTTCCACGTGTTAAACCGGTACCAGCACAACAATACAGAGTTTCCAGACTGAAGGATGGAACCTGACAGCAAACTGAGCAGAAAACAAAGTGGGAACATTGAATGTTATTCCTGTGTGCCGGCTCTGAGCCGACAGCAGAAAACCGTCTACAGTCATCAAACATTCATCAGTGACCTTTGGAATCATTCCCTGGAAATAAAACAGGAGCAGGACTGAAGGGATTCAACACGTTTGTAGTTCATGTTGTTGGACTGTGGGAGGAAGCTTCACTGAAGTCAACAGGCTTGTTTCTGTGTGTTGACTTGTTGAACACTCTGCTAACCTGCATGTGTGGACCTGCCCCGTCACACAGCAGCACAAACTAAACAACCTGATTTGAGTTTGTGGCTCTGAGCCCTTCTTCAGGGCTCAGGACTCAGAGAGGAAGGAGGATCTGCTGGACTGATCGTTGCTGTGTCCGTCTGTGCTGTGCTGCTTGTTGCTGCTGTTGCTGCTGGGCTTCTTAAACACAGAGAGCTTGAGAAACATTCATCACGTGGCAAATCTCGCGTGGCTTCATAAAATGATGAGGTTGAAGGTGACAGCAGCTCATTAACAGCAGTCAGAGCTTTCAGCTGCAGCTCAGTCAGAAAAATCAAAGATTAAAAATGTGAAGCAGCTTTGAAACAATCTGATATCTGAGTGTAGTTTTTCAACCTTCTACTTTTTTATCTTCCCGTCGATGCAGTTTTACTATCAAAGATTCCTGAACCATATCCCACACCTGTCTGCATTTCATCATCCATAAACAGCAGTTTCATTTCTAAATATTTCCGCTGTAGCAGTAAAGACTAAAGTTAAAGTTCAGTCTGTGTTCTGATCACTGTTGCACATGAATCCATTCATTAGGAGCTCTTTGTAATTTCATCAGGATCAGTGCAGATCAAACCTGCTCTGTGAGCTTTCAGCTACACAAACTGATCCTCGTGTGCAGATCAGCTGTTACAGAGTAACTACACACAAACACTGTGTGTGATGATCTGAGTGCAGATGAAGCTCTGTGGATTACAGACAGTCACTAATCTGACCGACAGAGTTCAGGATCCTGTGATCAGCTTTAATTGTTCTGATATTTTCCTGATCGGATGTTTCTGTGACTTTTATCTGATCTGGAATCAGTCCAAAGCAAACAAACCATCACTGATGGGACCAAGAAGCAGACCAACAACACGTGGTTTTCACTCAGGTCTGACCTTCATGTGTGCATGTTCACAGTCGTTCCTGGTGGGGGTTACATTAGGCTGAGTGGTGTCCACAAGACAATTCATTTGGAAAAACGAGCTCCTCAGAAATGCTTCCATAATTTATCAGGTCGTTTCTGTGGACCTGAATCAGCAGATTTATGGTAACGCCTTTAAATTTCACCCACAGAAGATGAAATGAATTCTCCTCTTAAAAGAAAAAAATAGATTCAAATCTGTCAGATTTTATGGGGAAAACATATTTATACTATTTTTTTCTTTTAAAGGTTGAAGTGTTCTGGTCTCACAGTGATGAAGACCGTCTCTGATATTTGTTTTCTTTAAACAGATGATTATTTTTCTTCATCTGCAGCTGGTGACTCACAGCTGAGCACAAAGTGAATTTTTTTTCAGATATTTTAAACATATTGATTCTTTTGGTCTCATTACATCATCATATTTAATGTGCTGCTGTTTTGAAATAAATATTTCTGTATTTAAGGTGCTGGATGAGGTCCTGGTCTCCATTTGTGGAGGATAATAACTTTAAGGGGTTTGTGTGTGAGACATAGATGTGGGAACCCCCCCCCCCCCACACACACACACACACACACACACACACACACACACACACACACAGTGAGGGGTTTCATGTGTTACAGAAGAATTTTTAGACAAAATATGGTATTCATACGATCTGAGAAGATAAACTTTGTCATTGTATCAAATGTTGCCTTTTTACTTGCATATTAAAAATAAATGAAAGGTAACCACAACCAGCAACTGTTTCAGGGGAGTGTTGAGCTGACACTGAGAATCAACATTAACTTTGAGGGTGATGAGCAGAGAACAGACTGTGAGAGGAAAGCACTTTAATAAGTTCACTATACTTTTAAATAAATGAGCTCTTCTCTTGAAATCACAGGTATCAGGAAGCCCACATTCACAGGCTGTAAACTCAAATTCATGAACTCAATCCTTTCCCATGCTGAGCCTGTTATTTGTCCTTTTAGAATAGATCATGAATGCAAACAGCTCCCTCTGAATCATAGGGTGCAGCATTATTTTGTACTCTGGGAAGTCTTCCACATTAAAGCCTTCTTCTTCACTTTGCATTCCTGCCTCATGAGTCCTGCGTCTGTCGGCCACGTGCCGACACACGAGAGAAGGACGTGAGCAGAAACAGACCCAGCAGAGTCAGACCTGCACGAGCAGCAGGAGACACTTCTTTCTTTTTCGAAGCAGGAGTTTAAGAGGAAGCCTCGGCTCATTCCTGACCATGAGGGTCCCGCAGGACGGTGAAGTCCTGGGGGTCGCCATGCCTCCTGCCTGCCTCTGAGTGCCCAAATACTATAAATGTGTGATATAATCCCTCTTAGACAAATATTATATCATTACTTTAGCTTCTCTTCATTGGCTCCCTCTTAGCCTAGATTAGGCTTAAACCTTTCCTTTATGATCAAGCTTATAGTTAGGCCTGGATCAGGTGACCCTGACCCCTCCCTTAGTTATGCTGCTATAGGCCTAGGCTGCTGGGGAGTTCCCATGATGCACTGTTTCTCCTTCATTCACCTTGTCTCACTTCCTGCAGACTGCAGCGTGTCATTAAATTCTCCCTCCGGCCTCGTCTCCATGTGCTTTTCTTTTTTCTTTCGTCCTCACCGCTGAAATGCTCGAGGCTGTTCCCGCCTGGCTGCTTCTGCTGCAGGATCATTCCTGTTAAAAGGGAATTTTTCCATTCCCGTCACTGCTGAGTGCTTCCTCACAGGGGATTATGGGATTGTTGGGGTTTTCTTGCTAGTATTTTACCTTACAGTATAAAGTACCTTCAAGAAACTGTTGTTGTGATTTGATGTTATATAAAAAAACTGAACTGGATTCAAAAGAACACAAGAAAAAAATTCAGGGTAATAAAAATGAAGTTAATCAGGTTATTTTACAGGTGATTTTATGGCATGTGACTTCCTCTTCAGACACTTCTGGGAAAGCAATAAAATGGGTGTGTTGCTATGAATTATGGAACGTATTAACTGCTTTCCTTTTGGGAAAGGTCCTGCAGCCTCTCCTCTGCTAAAGGAAGTAATTACTTATTTATTTTTAATAAAAACACAATCAGATGACCTGTTATGAGCAAGCACTCAGTGACATCAGCAAGGAGAAACTCCCCTTAAAGAGGAAGAAACTTCAGGAAGGGAAAAAGGATGTGTGGAAGCTGAGGGTGCTGCTGCACCTCCTGATGGATGTGGAGGGTAAGCGTGACCACCAGGACAAATTAGAAAAATATGAGCAGAAGTGACGGTTTGGGGGGGGGTGTCCATCCCAGCTTCCACAGGACGAGAGGCGGGGCACACCCTGGACAGGTCACCAATCTGTGGCAGGCCTCAGAGAGACAGACAACATCCAATCCAGTCCAGCTTTATTTAAAGAGCGCTTTAAAAGACAACAAGTTGAACAAAGCACTTTGCAGATAAAAGAGAGCAACACAACACAACACACAAAAGTCAGGACATGCCTGTTGGTGGACTATGGGAGGAAGCTGGATTATCCAGAGAGAACCAGCTCGACTTCTGAGTCAACAGGTTTTTCTTCTTCCTGTTGACTTTGAAAACTGAAACACAAAAGTGAAAGAAACTTCTTCCACGCTGTGATAAACCTGTCCTGTTCGCTGTGAGCTGTTTGAACCCCTCAGTCAGCAGCAGAATGATTCAGAGAAACGTTTGTGGGTGAAGCTGTCGTTCCTCTGCTGCACCTCGCTCACCAGCGTCTGAATCAGGAAGCTGCTTTCTGCACAAACACAAAGACTTCCATCTTCAACAAGACCGCACAAAACGTGGGGTGACGACTCTTTTCTCACTCCTTCAGGATTTCCACAGCTCCAAGAAGGACATTTTCTGTGTCGGGTGGTGTTTGAGCACAGGCAGCACTGAGCACACACTTTGTGTTACTGCAGCTGTACATGTGTGTGAGGCTGCAGCAGTTGTAGCTCCTGTCTCATTGTCTGACAGACCACATCAAACAGACTCATGTTGTTGACTCACTAATGTGTAACTGTGACACTTCAACACTGCTTTTTTATTTCCTTCTGTCAATCTTTTATTCCATGAACTTCACATGGAAACCCCCGTGCTTCACTTTCAATATGAGCCACACACACACACAAACACACACACACACACACACAACATCCGGTTTTCATAATGAAACGACGGCTCTTTGAACATGGAGTATTTTATTATGATGATTAGATCCTGAAATAACCTTAAGTCGTAGTGGACTCACAAATGCTGGATCCCACTTCAGACCTTGTTTTTGGACCTGCTGGTTTGGGGCTGTTTTTTTGGACCTGCAGGTTCGGGGCTGTTTTTTTGGACCTGCAGGTTCGGGGCTGTTTTTTCTTTTTTTTTTTTTTGGACCTGCTGGTTTGGGGCTGTTTTTTTTGGACCTGCAGGTTCGGGGCTATTTTTTTGGACCTGCAGGTTTGGGGCTGTTTTTTCTTTTTTTTTTTTTTTTGGCCTGCTGGTTCGGGGCTGTTTTTTTTTGGACCTGCAGGTTTGGGGCTGTTTTTTTTTTTTTTGGACATGCAGGTTTGGGGCTGTTTTTTTTGGACCTGCAGGTTCGGGGCTGTTTTTTTTTTTTTTGGACATGCAGGTTTGGGGCTGTTTTTTTTGGACCTGCAGGTTTGGGGCTGTTTTTTTTGGACCTGCTGGTTTGGGGCTGTTTTGGTTCATCCCAGACCCACTGAGGAGCAGAGTCACGTGGCCCGACTCTGTTCCTTTTTCTGAAAAATAAGTCAAAGTTTTGCACTGAAGTGATATTTTTCACTTCATGTTCTCGTTTATACGAGCTTCAGAAAAACAGCAGGGGAAGACCAGATCTGATATTTTGTCTCCACCACGGCCTTTTCAGCCCAAAGGAGAGGGAAATATAGCGGTTAACAAATAAATTATTTTTCTAATGTAATACTGCTCTCAGACACAACCCCCCTAAAGTCATTATCCTCCACTAATGGAGACCAGGACCTCATCCAGCACCTTAATCTGTTCACTGAGAGGAAGCATGAAGCTTTGTGAACACTGTGTGCTTCTGTCCTTTGTGTTTATCATAGTTAATTAACAAATATTGTAGTTTTTGTACTCCAGCTCCTTGGTACACAACAAACACGCTACCCGAAAGTAAACACGTGTGATAGCGTTACTGGCGGGGTTGTTCTCTCGCTGGGAGAGATCGGGATTTCCCACGCAGGGGAATCCCGATCTCTCCTTAAATGGAGCAGCAATTCACCAAAGCGCGCCTCTGTGTCAGTCTGAAACACACAAAACACCAACGCTTGTCTCCGAGCTGTGATGGAACCCGGTGCAGGTTACATCTGGCAGTAAAGCGCAACAAAATTTGACCCACTTCCTCAATCAGCGAGCTCAGGGTTTCCGGGAGTTGCTGACAGTTGATACTCGTCCCGTCACGCGTCCTCCTCCTTTCCCTCCTCCTTTCCCTCCTCCCCGAAGGCAGATCGGCGTTCACAGCCGCTTTGTTTAGAGCTTAAACTTAGATCTAAACTCGGGTCCTGTTTTTGATGGGGAATCCTAACAAACGGCATTTATAACTAACAAAGATCCGCGGAAACAAAGGTGGAAATGTCTGCAGGAACATGCGCGTCTCTCTGCTGCGCTTTGCTGCTTGTTGGCGTCTCCGTGTGTGCAGGTGAGGAGCAGCTGGTACAAACCACACCGACTGTTTCTTTCTGTTTTACATATGCTGGAATTATTGTCATGCTGATGTAACGGTCTTGTTTGAAATATCTGTATTTTTCCTGTGGAAGCTGCAGGACCTCAGAGAAATATCTGAGCTGGAAGAATAAGAAGGTCTTTGGAGCCTTGTGTGATATTAAAATCTCTCTGAGAGTTTAAGAGGCGCCACACAGTCCAGGATAAATGTACAAACATTACAGCAGCTGCCGTCCACGATGAGCGGTTACAGGAAATGGCTCTTATATAGCACTTAACTAACTCTACTCAAGCACTCAAAGCACTTTATGCTACATGTGAGTGCTTCCTGTGTAACATTCACACCGCTGTGAATGGATCCCGGCTTTCAGTGCCTTACCCAAGGATCTTTTGGCATGCAGGCATCAAACCATCAATCATCCAATTACTATATGACTTCCTCTACCTCCCAGTCACAGCCACCCTAGTCTACGACTGTAGTCAGAGTTGGAGATGATGTCACAAGGAGCATGATGATGTGTTGTAACCCAAAATGTGAGATTTTTGGCTTTTCAAAACTGCTCTCCACGAGAAAAAAAGCTTTAACCTCTGTGCTGTTTCCCCTTTCAGAGCAGAGAAACATCACAGCTGAGTCTGGACAGAACATCATTCTGCCATGTCGAGCTCCAAATAAGAACCAGATCAGAGCTGTAGTGTGGGCCAAACCTGTTCTAGAAGATGAACACGTGTATTTGTACCGGGACGGACGGTTCGATCCAGGAGAGCAGAATCCAGTTTATAGGAACCGAGTGGATCTGCAGGACAGACAGATGAAGGATGGAGACGTGTCTTTGATTATGAAGAATGTGACACTTAATGACTCTGGGACATACGAGTGTCGCATCATCCAGATAGAAAAGGGCCGTAGTAACAAGGCGCCCAGCATCATCTACCTGAGTGTTGCTCCTCCAGGTGAGTGAGCAGAGTTCAGTGTGTCTGTGATCAGAGGTGAAGCTGCTTCCTGGTTGTTGATGTTTGTTTCTAAAGATGTTGTTGATGAGACTTTGTAGAAAGCAGCTGGTCTGAGTGATGTGATCAGAGTGCAGTAGATAATGTCTGACAGCAGTTTGAAGAGGAAATGGATTCTGTTCTGTTCTTCACTCATCACCTACCTGACACCTCACACCTGTTTCTACCTGCAGGTGAGCCCAGAGGGCGGAGCTGGAGCGGTTCTCTTGGACTCGTAGTTCACCCGTATGTTCCTGTTCTGCTCCTTGCTGTAGCTTTTCTTTTTTGAGCTACAGAAAATGAACATAAGAAAGCTGATCTGAGGACAGCCTGACCTCAGAGATGAACGTCCAGCAGACAGCGATCAGCAGCAGATTTCAAATCTCTAAAATCTGGCCTGTGTGTCAGCGGCTTTATCACCCACACTGTTTTTACAGCTCACACCAAGTAAAGCTGAATTACTCAGGTAATATTAATGTATGTGCAGTAGTATTAGTGCTGCACATACATCAGAATCAATGAGTTTGAAGTAGTTTTTATTCTTCGTAAAACACTGTTTATAAAGAAAATTCATCAAATTTGTGTATAAGATTGTAAATATCTGTTATTTAAGCTGCACTCATACATTGTGTCCGGTGTGTGATTGACCTCTGATCTAAAACTCAGTGTCGTGTGTGTTACTGTGTTAGAATCAGTGTTTCAGCTTCAGCAGCTGTTTGAATGACCAGACTTGTCATGTGAGGTTTGAATCATCATGCAGAGATCAGCTGTTACAGTGTAACTACACAGTGGCTGAACCAGCTGACAACATAATGTGTGACAGTGTGAGTGTGGGTGCATGACTGTGGATTAAACAGAATAATGTGACGGCCTCAGGGCTGGGGTTGTCTTCTCATCTCTTCCAGGTAATTGGTGGGAGGAGCAGATGTAGTACACAGAGAACTGTCTGCTCACACGCTGCAGTGGTTATTCTTGATGATCGGTTCCACGACTTACTATTTTAAGAGAGCCGGTTGTGTGTGAGGAGTTTATTGTGTCAGCTGTAGCTCGGTGGTGGATGTGGGTGGAGGTGTATGCTCACAACACATGTGTGTTTGTTTTTGGTGGAGTGGCTGGTTTAGGCAGTTGCCTTCTCACACCTCTGACGTAGTGTGGAAGCACCTCCCACAGTGAACTACCTGAACACTAGTGTGGAGCTGGATGGGTTTGGTGTGGCAGTAGAGGGATGGCTGTCCTCCTGGCCCTTCTTGGCGAGACCCTGCTGCACCCTGACTCAACCCTGACCTGTTTCTGGTTTTCATGTGTGTTCTGAATAAGTGCTGAGATGACCAGTTCTTACAGACTGCTGGCCACTTTGTTAGTAACTGGTTGTGTTATGGGACCACTGTGGGGTCAGCAGATCCCTTTAGTTAGGATTATTTATGGATGATAAGTAAATCAGTACCTTGGAATGAATGATCCCTAATCTGGCTCGTGGCTGTTGTGCTCTTTTGTATTGCTCGTGTTACTGTAGTTTGTGTTCAGTGAAGTGTGATGATGTGGAACCCTTATTCACAGGTGTAACCATATGGCGGGGAGGGTCATGATATGGCCGTCCCATTAGGTCCAGTAGGAGAAGCTTTTTCTCGTGATCTGTTCTGATTGGTCTGCAGTTGGTGTCAGTCTAGAATCTGTAAGCGTGTCAGAGTCGTGTGGTTTTAGTATTTAAGCAGCTGCTGACAGCTTCACCATTAACACGTCTTCACATAATTCAGACTCAGTCCTCGTGGGTGTTGGGCTTCACCAAGCAGTGAAGCTGCTGGCCTTGGCGGCCTGGTTGGTCATCAGGCTGCATCCATAGACTGCACAGGTGTCTTTGTCATTTCTTAGTTTGCATGGCTGCGATTCATCATCTTGGCTCTTTTCTTTATAACATTGAAGGTAAAACCATTTCTACAAAGGATACAGCAGTGCATCCTTACAGTGTAGCTCCTCCTGCAGCCTCCTCTCTCCTGTACCTGCACTGAGACAGCAGGACGGAGGAGACGAGGAGGCTAAAATTAGAGAAATAAGAGGAAAAAAAGCCTGATATCTGTGTATGGTTAGACATTTTAAAAGTTTGATGTGTATTCACTTTGATTTGCGCAGCATCAAATCAGAAGACGAGTTGTGTCAACTTTAAACGGTTACATTTCAAAGAGATGTTCGCTCGGTAGGATGTGGTTGTGAAACATAAACATGTTTGTGCTGCTTCCTCTTTTCAAGCCTCTTTTTTGCTAAAAAAGGTAATTACCAAATATCATCCCTCCTAAAAAAGGGGAAGCTCAGCGAGCTGACGGCACAGCTTTCCCTCTGAAAACATCTGTAATGCAGCACCAGCCAACTGTTAGCCAGCCTGAAAATACTCAGTTTGAATTGGTCTGAAAAATAATAAAATGTAACCAAGTTATTATGTTTCCTTTGGGTTAATGCATGTTGACTGTGTTCATGTACCATCATGATTAAATAAACTGTGTTGATCACATGACTGTTTTGAGGTCTTGACTTTTTTTCAGATGCATATTTAACCTCCTGAGACCTGAGCTCCTGTTTATGATGCATTTTTTTTCATTTCTCCTACATATTTGTCATCAGATGGACCTAATATTTATAAAAACTAAGCTTCCTGTTTGAACAGGGGAGTGTGTTTTGTTACACATCCTCAGATGGGGACGAAGTTTATTCTATAGCAGGGGTGTCCAAACTTGTGGCCCGTGGGCCGCAAGTTTGGACACCCCTGTTCTATAGCATGACAAAGTTAGCATGAATAAAGTGAATATTGTGATGTTCCTTTTTAACATTTGTCAATAGTAAGTAAGTAAGTAAGTAAAACTTTATTTATATAGCACCTCTTAAGGCAGCTGCCACGAAGTGCTTCACAACAGTAAAACAAAATACAAAGAAAACTTTAAGCAAATGCAATATTAAAAAGATGAGTTTTTAACTGTCCTTTAAACGATGCCACCGAATCCACCGCTCTCAGGGAGACTGGGAGAGAATTCCACAGACGGGGGGCCACAGAGGCAAATGCCCTGTCTCCTTTCGTTTTTAGTCTTGAGGGATGTATAGCCAGGAGACCCTGGTCACATGATCTCAATGATCTGATGGGAGTATATGGATGCAGGAGTTCACTGATGTAGGAAGGTGCTAGACCATGGAGTGCCTTAATATGAAATAAAGGTTTCTACCCCTTGAACCATTAGAGGGCTTTTATTTTGAAATCCATACAGGAAGTGTTGAGTTTTGTATACATACAGTAACATTTGGCTCTATTATGATTATCATCCATCTTCCATAGATCAGGGTGGGGTACTCCGAACAGGTCATATGATGAGAAAACAGAAAAACTGAGTTTATATTTGCTTTGGTATTTGTAAGAATACTAATAATAATGATATAATTAGTAACTAAATCTTTTGCTTGTTGACACTTTTTTTGAAATGTCAGTGAGGAAACAGTTCACCCTGCCCAGGATAGGGTTACCAGAGCCCCACTCTGGAGCCAGGCCTTGGGAGGGAGCATGAGGGAGAGGATCTGCTGGCCGGACATTCGCCCGTGGTGCCTGGCCAGGCACAGCCCAAAGAGACGACATGGGCTCAGCCTGCTGTAGGCCCATCACCTGCAGGAGGCGCCCTAGGGGTCGGGTGCAGTGCAGTCCAGGCAAAGGCCCTGGCAGACTGATCCCCGGCTATCGAGACTGGCTATTGAGACATGGATTGTCACCTCTCTGGTGGGGAAGGACCCTGAGCTAGTGCATGAGGTTGAGAGATACTGGCTATATATAGTTGGGCTCACCTCAATGCATGGCCTAGGCTCTGGAACCAGTCCCCTGGAGAGGGGCTGGACTCTGTTCCAGTCTGGAGGTGCCCCTGGTGAGAAGCGGCAAGCTAGGGTGGGTATTCTTGTATCCCCCCCCCGGCTTGCTGCCTGTACGTTGGAGTTTTCACCAGTGGACGAGATGGTTGTTTCCCTGCGTCTTCGTGCCAGGGAACTGGCCCTGACTGTGCTTATGCATCAAATGACAATTCAGAGTACCAACCCTTTTTGAGTCGCTGGGTGGGGTGCTCAAGGGTGCTCCATCTGGTGACTCCATTGTCCTGTTGGGAGACTTCAATGCTCACGTGGGCAATGACAGTGAGACCTGGAGAGGCGTGATTGGGAGGAACGGCCTGCCCGATCTGACCCTGAATGGTGTCTTGTTATTGGACTTCTGTGAACCACAGTTTGTCCATAACGAACACCATGTTCGAACATAAGAATGTCCATAAATGCATGTGGCACCAGGACACCCTAGGTCGCAGGTCGATGATTGATTTTGTAATCGTATCACCAGATCTGCACCCGTATGTTCTGGACACTCAGGTGAAGAGAGGAGCTGATGAGCTGTTAACTGATCACCACCTGGTGGTGAGTTGGATCAGGTGGCGAGGGGGGAAGCTGGACAGACCTGGCTCACCTAAACATGTTGTGAGGGTGCGCTGGGAACACCCGGCAGAAGCCCCAGTTGGCGAGATCGTCAACTCCCACCTCCAGCAGAACTTCGACAGCATTCTGAGGGAGGCTGAGGACATTGAGTCTAAATGGACCATGTTCCGCACCTCCACTGCAGCTCAGAGCTGTGGCTGCAGGGTGGTTGGTGCCTGTTGTGGTGGTAACCCCCAAACCAGATTGTGGTCACTGGAGGTGAAGCGAGCCATTCAGCTAAAGAAGGCATCTTATTGTGCTTGGTTAGTATGTAGGAGCTTGACAGGCCAAGTGGAACGCAGTTCGGGCAGTGGCCGAAGCAAAAACCTGGGTGTGGGAGGAGTTCGGTGAGGCCGTGGGAAAAGACTTTTGGACGGCATCGAAGCGATTCTGGCAAACCGTCAGGAGGGGAATGCGGTGCTCTATTCACACAGTCTATAGTGTGGGTGGAGTGCTGCTGACTTCAACTGAGGGTATCATCAGGCGGTGGAAGGAATACTTTGAGGACCTTCTTAATCCCACTGAGATGCATTCTGTAGTGGAAGCAGAGTCTGGGGATGAAGGGGATGACTCGTCCATGACCGGGGGTGAGGTCACTGAGGTGGTTAAACAACTCCTTGGTGGCAGGGCCCATGTCAGGGACATGTCTCTGCAGCATTGTGCGGAATCAGTCTCCTGCAGAGGGCCTGGATTCTGTTCTAGTCAGGAGTTGCCCTCAGTGAGAGGCGGTGAGCTGGGGTGGGTATTCTTGTATCCCCCGGGTTGCTGCCTGTACATCTGAGTTTTCACCAATAGATGAGAGGGTTGCTTCCCTGTGCCTTTGGGCAGAGGAATGGGTTGTGACTGTTGTTTGCACTACAGCCCTTGGCGGTGGAAAAATAGCAACAGAGGAGACATACAGATGTATGCAGTGAAGTTCAGTCGCTGTATTTAGCCCATCACACATGCAGCACACACACAGCACAACATGCAGAGCAGGAGGCAGCTAGAAAGTGCCCTAGGAGCAATTGGAGGTTGAAGGCCTTGCTCAAGGGCCCACAGTAGTGTACTGAGAGTGGAGACAGACAGTACTTCAACACCTCAATATTCCAGTGCCAATCCTAGGGTCATAAAGTGATGTCCCACTTTAGTTCTTTCCATGATAATGCCAATCACAGACACGGACAGTGTTCTTAGTGTTTTATATTAATGATTTTAGCATTTCTTATTCTTGGTCCTTACTCAGTCATTTGCTTATGAATTAATGCTGAGGCTCACTTACACCCCATTAAGATCTACTGAGACCTGTAATTATGTGAACTTGTGCTTCCAGGACATTTCCTAGATATTCCACTGAGGCCTGAGGAGGACCACCAACAGCTGACAGTATCTTAAATGATATACAGTTGCTACTCACGTCATTAGGTAAACCTGTTCAACTGGTTGTTAACACATATATGTAATCAGAGATATGCTAGAAGCTGAATGCATTCAGACATGTCGTCATGGTCAAGAAGAGGTGCTGAAGTTTAAACTGAGCACCAGAATGAGGCAGAAAGGTGAGTGAATGTGCTGTGGTTGTTGACATCATGGGACATGGTGAACAGGAAATTCACATGATGGCTGTGCAGCCAACCATTCTGCAGCAACTGTGTGATGATATCATGTCAGTATGGACCAAAATCTCTGAAGAAAGTTTCCAGCAGCTTTCTGAAACTGTGCCACGAAGAAATAAATCAGCTCTGAAGCTGACATCCTGTCCTAACACAGAGCACAGGAAGACGAGGCTGCTGAGTGTAACTGATCATGTTCAAACTCACACTGTGTATGCACAAATATCTGGCAGGGTAGTATTAATATGAAATATGAATCTATATTTTTCCATTACCCAATCTAGAGGTCAGAGACCAAAGTCAGTTTTGTTTGTTTTGTTTTAAAGTTGTGCTCATGTTCATGTGTTGTTGTGTAGCAGCACTCAGTAATAGTGTTTTAATTCATAAAAGAAAACTGCTGCATCAGTCTGTGTACGTAAACTTAGTTCAGTAAAAGAAAAGTGAGTCCCCCCCACTGCCTCTGCACCAATAGTAAAGCTGGTGCTCAGAGGAAGAGGGCGGGGCTTTACTTGGTGTCAGTGAGAGAAATGAAAAAAAGCTCAAATGAGTGAGAAGGACGATGAAGGAAACATCTGTGCTGTGTCTGCTCTGTAAGTAGAATCTCTGTGTTTGTTTGAATTATTGACCTTTGACTGTCTGCTCTCCTGATAACTGATGATGGAGGAGAAGACATGAAAAACTAATCAGGCTGAATTCAAGTTCAAACACCATGAGGACCAACTGCAGGTCTGAACTGACTCTTTATCTTTGCTCAGGAGTCCAGGAAACACAGCAGCTCTGATTAGGCCCAATACATTTTTTAAGTATTTCACACTTTTCATATGTTTTCCAAACTTTATTAAAACTTGTTGCTGCATCAACTCTAAAATGAGCAGATCTATCAGAGAGAGACGAGTTTGTGTGTCTGTCAGCTGTTTGTGTGGAGTTGTTCTTTGTGTTCACCTCAAACCAACCTGAGTGTCATTTCTCTTTAGTTCTGATCTCACTGCTGAGCTGCACAACAAACCAAGGTCAGTAACCTTCTTCTGTCACAGCTTCAACCTGATCAATGCTCACTAATATGACCTGTTTGGCTTCATGTTTCATTGTAACCCTCACAGCTCGTCTGACTGTGAGTCCCAGCAGCTCTCAGTTCTTTAACGGAGACTTTGTGTCTCTGAGCTGTGAGGAGGACGACAGCTCTGCTGGATGGACTCTGAGGAGGAACACAAGCAAACAACTGAGGACTTGGTGTGGAGATGGGTGGGGCGGATTGTCTGGTTTAGGTAATTCTTCCTGTAACATCAGCTACATCGTCAAAGGGGACAGTGGCGCTTACTGGTGTGAGTCCAGAGAGGGTGCCATCAGTAACATGGTTAAGCTCACAGTCTCTGGTAAGCTGAGTGTGTGGAGTTAGTGTTGATGAAGCTGTGTGTAAATGGATGAAATGCTGTAGTTTGTCTCTGTGTTGAGGTGGATCAGTGATCCTGCAGAGTCCTGTCCTCCCTGTGATGGAGGGAGATGACGTCACTCTGCTCTGTAAAACAAAGACCACTCCCTCCAACCTCCCAGCTGCTTTCTTCAAAAATGGCACCTTCATTGGCAATGAGACTACGCGTAACATGACCATCCAGCATGTTTCCAGGTCTGATGAAGGCCTCTACAAGTGTGACATCAGCGGTCATGGAGAGTCTCCATCCAGCTGGATCACTGTCACAGGTGACACACTCACCTGTCTGTGTTTCTGCAGGTTTCAACATTCACAATGTGACCAGAACTTAATGACTGTGTTTGCTTTATTTTAGAGAGACACACCACCACACCTCCACCTACATCCACACCTCCACCTACATCCACCTCTCCTGGTTCCCCTCTTCATATCTCTGTGCTGTTGCTGTTTGTATCAGTGTGTGTAGCAGTTTTACTGGTCCTGCTGGTGCTACTGGTTTTGTTGGTGAGACGACATGTTCATATTAAACCTGAAGGTGAGACTCAGACTTCTGGATTCATTATTTTTAGATTTTTGTATTTAAATTCTGTATCATTGCATGTAAAAATTGTTACAGTTTGTAAACACTTTCCCAATAATTTCTTAAATTTGCATCATTTCAGCAGATCAAGCTGAAGCTGTAGAAGAAGATAAGACAGATGATGTCATCTACAGTGAGATCACAATATCACATCGTCAGCAACAACCAGTCAAACAAAGCAATGGTAATATTATAATTGGTTGGCATTTTGATTGTTGATTTATTAATTTTTGGCTGTGTTGAGTGTTTGTGGCACTTTGAATGAAACCTGGCTGCAGCCTGATTTTCTTCAAACATTTAAAACTCGTCCTCTCTGCAGTTCAGTTTGAGCTTTGACTGATGGCGCAGACTCAGCCACCCTACTGCTGCTTTTTGCTTTGATACATGCACAGGTAGTCAGCAGCATTCACAGGAAGAGTGTAGCGTGAGACGCTTACAGACACAAACTGCTCAGATGACCTGTTAATGCACGGATTCATGTTTAAAGCTCTGCCTGTAAAACCACAGCAGCAGCTTCATGCTGTGGACTCTTTACTGTAAATGTTTTGGATATTAAATTGGGATTTTTTCAACAGCTCAAAGCAAAGCTGCAAAAGATGATGTCACAGATGACATCACCTACAATGGAATGACGACCTCACAGAGTCCACAACAGCCAATCAAACAAAGCAGAGGTAATATTTTTTTTGTGTGTGTGTTGGTTTGCTTTCAGGAGCTGGGGGTGGGGTGGGGTGGGGTGATGGTGATGGTGGTGGTGATGGTGGCACTGAACATGCTTCCTGTTTCAGCAGCTTAAACAGGAAACATATGAGCCAATCGTGTCGTTGCACTGATGCATGTTAAGCTTCATGAATGCTTCATGTTTTCAGAGTAAAGATGGAGACGGTTTTTCTTGGCTCAGTGTCCACAGCACGAGCTAGTGCAGTTTGGATTTAAATGACTGCATGGGCAGAGCTATGATGGGTCTCTGAGCCTCAGAGTCATCTTATTCCCCCCCCCATGTTAGTTGTTTGGAGTCCAAAGTGGCCACATCTGGATGAGCAGGTAAAGTTAGCTAATAGTATCTAGCTGGTTTAGCGAGAGCATAAGCATTATCACAGCTGGGTGTAAACTTGCTTATTTCTGCTGTAAAGTTGGACATTTTAACATGCGGAGGGACTCAGGTTTGGAGTTCTAGGTGGCTGTTAGAGGAGCTGCAGCTTTCAGCCTCAGAGGTCGATAATTGGTTTCTGTACTGGTGGTTTTACAGTTACATCCAAACATTTTTGGATAATGACTCACTTTAGTCCATCAAGATGTGAATGAAGGGCAGACTTCCGGCTTTAACTCTAAGGCTCCTCAAGGTTCATTTTTCTGATGACGGCCTCTGTCACCTGCATTTAACAAGTCTCTGGACTGGGAATCACCTGGTTATTGAAAAGCACCAGTCTAAGCAGAGATGCACTCCCCTCTCCCCGCCTCCTCCAGCTTTTTTAGGGAGGGGACACTGAGGCGTTTTCAAGCCATAATCCCTAAAGTGTATCCCGGCTGAGCAGGTTCTAGAACATGCTCGCCTGATATGTCTCATCGAGGAGGCACTCAGTCGCATCACTTTATTAATGTGAGATGTAAAGAGACACGCTGAACAGACCGAATGTCTGAATCCTGTTGACCTCTTTAAAATTCTACATGTAAAACCGCAGCATCGACTTCCTGCTGCTGACTGCAGCTAGCTGCATCCTGACTGAGGAGACTTCTCACCACAGGCTGTCCTCGTTTGGCTAACAGTAGCGTTCATGTTCATGAGAAAGTGTTTGCTCTCTGCGCTGCGGTGCGTGTGCCTGCATCAAGAAACGATGGCATCAAAAGATATTGAGATTTTTCAGAGAAACGCCCACCACGTCTTTCAGGTTGATTGTTGTTTCAGAGCAGAGGTGTTTGGAAGTGGGGCAGAAAAACCCCACAGCTGTTCACAAAGGTTATCTCATCTCTGCACAAATAAAGATGTCCTGCCACAGATGGAATATAATAATATGACCGTACTGTTGCAGCTCTGCCTGGAGAGTGTGATACAGCTGCAATCTACTCAACGGTGAGACATAAAGCTGATGGTAGTGGACAACCTGGCATCAGACCGAAGAAGCCTGCAGGTACAGCTGCTCTTTAACTTCATCTGTGAACAAACCAAAGCTGCTCTTTTTCCTGCAAAGCTGAGCTGTTTAGATATAAGAGCAACAGAAGGCCAGGTTGATTATAAATATGCCTCAAGAAATTGCCTTCACTATGGAAACCTACTCCAGCGGTGGATGACCTCATTAAACCAGGACGGTTTCAGATAATTCGCTCAGGTTTGTGTGAAAATTAACCCCTATGACTCAAAACCGAGGCCTCACACTGCTCTACACACTCAGCTTCATGCAGTTTGTTCTACACTAATGTCATAAAGACGGGCATAAAGGTCACAAAGCGCATGATATCATCATATGGTAACATTAGCCAAAAAAGCCCACCCACCTGTTCAGACCTTTTGTTTTGAAGGGCATCCAATCAGAAACCAGAAAAGTGAAGAGCTAAATCAGGTTGTTTCAGACAGGCGATGACCTGAGGGGCTGCAACAAGGTTTAGTATCCGATAAAGAAGGATTATTTTTAACTATAAAGTGATTCTAGTGAAGACGAGGATAAAAAAAAAAACATGGAGAGATGGAATATGTATACCTGCTGTGAGTGAACGAGACGCCAAACGGACACACTGAATTTAAAAGATGTGGGTGAAGTCCTAATTATCAGTAGATCATCATGTTTAGTGCACTGTATGCAGTTTGTTTGTGTATGCGTGTAAATTTCAGTGCAAATGCACTCACAACAGCACGTTTAAGTAGGACAGGAGATGATTTGGGTCACAGAGTTTGTTGTGATTTGCAGCGTAGGCGGTTCCCAGCAAAGTCATGCCTGAACTGGAGCTGTGTGAACAATGAAAGTCTCAATTAAACCACAAAGCTTGTAATCATGTTTCCTGTTGTTTGAACTGTGTGTGTTTGTGTTCACACCTTAAACCAGAGACCGACATCATCTACTCTTCACTGAAGTAGTCCACCAGTCCAACCACTGAGGTCCAGCTGCTGCTCTCTGACTGCTCCCCCAGCACCTCACACCAGACTGCACCACGGTTTTAAAAGATAAAATCAATAATGTATGTTTTATATGTTCTCACTGAACTACAGCCTTGTGACTGAAACTGCGACAGCAGTTTCAATAAGTTGATGTGATTTATGTCCTCAGTACCTTTTAGTGTTATTTATACTTTATTTATGTTTATTGGTTTCTGCAGGATCAATAAACTTTTGGCCTCAGCTGCTGTTCTCACGTGATTCTGTCGGTTTACAGAAAGTCTCACGTGGAAAGTCTGATTTGTTCTTCTTTGTTTGTGGCTGCAGAATACGATGCACGATAAACCACAAATGCAAAGCAAACAACAGCCGGAGCGTCATTCAGTATCTGCACAATACACAGGAAAAGCTTCAGTACAGGATGTGTGTGTGTCTGAAACTGAAGAGTCTGATCTCTTTATTACTGAAACCAGCCGGAAACCAGCAGGCAGCAGCTGACATGCAAAAATTTCCTGTTTTAAAAAAAAAAGATTAATTTTTGAATATTTAAAGCAACAATTAATAAATTTCTTTGGGAATCATTTATGACACCACGCTGAGTAATTTAAGATGAAAGGGAGAGTGAGCATGTGAGTCAGGCTGAACCTCCTTCTGGATCACACCGCCTGAAGCAGCTCAGAGCTCCACCTGTTAGACGTATCAGTGAAGCCTGAAACGGCCACGAATCCCATTTAAAGTCTGCTGTGATCTACTCATAAAACTGGGAATTTTAGAAACCAGGAGATGTCATGTCTCATCTGTTCTAAGATTTCCATTTGCGTGTGTCAAACTGCTGAAAATCCCATATAAATGAGAACCTAACCATAAACCTGGTGAAGATGCCTCCACCTCTCTGGGATCTTTTCCACCTGCTCGCTGCAGATTGTTTGTAAGTGTCAGAGTCCACAGAGACCCCTACAAATTCAAACCCTCAGTCTTTTTTAAACAGACCACAAAAAGCTTAAACCTGTTTTATATAAAATTATTTATAAAAAAAATTATTAATAAATAAATGGAAGAGATTTGTGCACAATTTGCTTCAACTTATTTAGATGAATAATAGCAGCTGGGACTAAGCTGCTTCTGTAATGCTGCATTCAGGGACTGCAAACCTCTGTCTGGTGGGAAGAAGCTGAAAATGGGTGGGTGGTGGGGGGTCATTTGAGATGGAGCTGCCATCCTCTGCAGCTGTCTGGTGCACACAGACTCCAGGTTAAGCTGCGTTTCCCTGATCAGTTCACAATTTCTGTCAGTTTGTTCTTGTCCTTCAAAGACAGGTCATCGTACCGTAACACCAAGACAAACCTGACTCAGTAAAGGGTCTATAAAATAATGGTCTCATCTTTGTGAATGGACGACAGTTTCTGGAAACAACACAAATGTTGGTGGATCTTTTTTCCACACTGCTTCACAGTTTGATCCTTAATGTTTGTGGCATCAAGTGTGCTGGAATTTTTCCCTGAAATCCACAATCATGTCCTTAGTTTTTGATATGTTGAGCTGGAGATGAAACTCTTCACACCACCTGACAAAGTGCTCAACAACAGGCCCACGGCTGCTTTCTTTGCCACACAAAGACTAACAGAGATCGTGTCATCTGCATAAATCATTCTGCCATCAAAGATGCCCTGATCGGACGCATCCTCGTAGTGAGTCAGTGGATGATGTGACGTGGTCAGACATAACTCTCTCTGTTTCCTGTCAGGAAGTCCAGAATCCAGACAACAAAATTATTGCTTAACTTGCTTAATTAAAACATGTGGCTCCATACTATTAAATGCATAAATCTTTAAATTAAAGTCTGGTATAACACCCCTCGCCTCCCGCATGTTTAAAGAGCAGGTTAAGAAGAGTGAGTGTGGCATCCTTCACTACTCTATGAGGCCTACATGTAAACAGTAGATGATCCAACACCTGCTCAGTGTTCCGCAAAATTTCTGACTGCACGTTTTTCAAAACTTTTCATTAAATTGAAGCCAAAGCCACCGATCTAAAATCATGTCTGTCCTCATTCATATCCTCCACAACCCTTACAGTACCACCTTTCCTGTCTTGGCACCTGACACTGTGCAACTCCTTCTGACCTTCTTTGTACTTCTTCATCAACTCTCTTAATGTCGAGGAACGTGCAAAACCTGGACTCGAACGCTAGACACAAGAATAAAAGTTTAACATGTTTATTGCTGAATTTACAAGTCAGGGGCTGCTGAAAGGTAAGTCCAGGGAGACTGGGAGCCCTGGAAAGTTTTTCTTGGTAGATTGAGATGAACATCATGAGATTATTGATGATTCCAGCACAACAGAGTCAAGAAAGCAAGAATTTGGCTTCTTCATCTCAGTCCTCAATGGGATGGTTTTGGTGGATGACCAAACTTTCTGACCTGATAGGTATTTAAAGGCTGTAGTTGGGGCTCAGAGACAAGACGCTTGTTCTGTTCCCGGGCTGTCAGCATGGCAGCACAGGTGTTTCTCCAGATGTTGTGATTCTGGATATGGTGCTGGATGATATGGTGCTGGATGATATGGTGCTGGATGATATGGTGCTGGATGAATGGCACCACCACTTTTCCTTCCAGAGCAGGAAACAAGGGAGGTTGGTATATATGTGCATACTTTACTTATACCAACTTTGAGCTCAAGGTAAACTGTTGGTGGGATGATGTACTGGAAGGTAGCCTCAGACTTCTGATTCACCTTTTCTGGCCTAATTGAAGCATGCATTAATTTATTCATTCATTCATTATAATTGTATCTTCCGTTTCCTGCCATGAGCTGCTGAAATGTTTCGTATTTTCAACTCCAGGCTGAGACGCACAGCTGGATTCTTTCCAGCTGTTGTTTCGCAGGAAGGACGGAGATTTAAAGATGATCGTTAATTATTATCGTCATTTTATTTTTTTCCTCAAGTGATGGATGGAGGGAATTTTACTGCAGTCATAGAGGAGTTCTTCTGGATCACAGCAGCTAAATGTGTCAGATGGTTTAATTCATAGGCTACGGCACTGTGGTGTATCGATCACATAGTGAGTGCTCTATAATTTGATCACAGGGTTGGAGCGGAAAATACCGCAGTGGTAAATATATGCGTTGCCATGGAGACATTATTTCCACATCAGCGGTGGAGGAGCAGAAGCTGAAACGGGATGCTCAGAAATCACCATGTAGCCCGGTCATAAAACGGGAAACTGTAATAAATAAGCTGTTCATAATAAATGTGTGATATTTGGTTAAAAACAGTTAGAAATATATTTTGTTGTGTTAAGTTCGTGGCTGAAATATTAAGAATGTTAAAGACATTTGTTTTAATTATTATACATTTCTTTTGGTTTTAAAAACTGTATTTCTTCGAAAGAGCTGTTTTTTCCGAGTGGAAGTGAACGAGACACAGCTGGAATGGCGGAGTGAGCGCGAGAGGAGCTATCGCAGAGAAGTGGATTCCCGCAGAGCTCGGAGGAAAAAGTTTATGGCTACAGACATTGTGGATTGTTGGTTAGGCAAGTCAGAGACTGTGGGCCAGCGTGGAAATAGCAAATGTCGACCTGAAGTTTGCTGTGTGGAAGTTTGTGGAAGTTTGCTGCTCGTTGGTGAAGTGAGTAGCTAATGACTGAGCGACCGGACGGTAAGCGGCTAGTAGCTAACCTAGCTTCAAGACAGCTGCCCTGTCTGGACATTTTGTGGGCCTGGAAAAGAGACAGCATCCAAGCACCCGTGGTTCCTCTAGCGGAGGTGAAGTCCATCTTATTCTGCAGTGATCCCGGAGAGCTTCTGCTCTGCTCTGGAGTTGAGGCCTGCTGGCTAGCTTCCTCGTGTCTTTCAAAAAGGTACCATCATTGTATTTTGTTGCTCCAGGTGGAGTCTAACGACTATTGAGTTTTGGGTCACTACGATCTCCAGCATACCATTCAAGTCTCCCGTTTTGGCCGGGAAATTCCCGTGTTTTACCGGCGTCATGCCGTATTTTTAGTTTCCCGTATTTTCAGTTTTCATTTTTTTTAAAGCATCCCTGTGCCGCTCCAAACTGAATAGTTTAGGTTAGTGCCGACAGCTGGAACAGCTGTGTGTGTAATGTGGGTCTAGGAAACGCATTAAAGTTATTAAGTTATTTCATAAAGTTTATTTGTAGTTCTAAACATATTTTATGGTGTTTTTCTTCACTTTTTGTCTCTCCAAAGATGTTTTTCCTCTCCTGCAGCCTCGATTGCAACTACAGTATATCTAAATGAACAATTATGCAAATTAGGTGATGACGTCATATAGTGACCTATTTTCAGGGAAATTTCCCGTATTTT
>CM024194.1:8513680-8598137 GCA_013435755.1 Amphilophus citrinellus
GGGGCTGCATCCTTCGAAGGACCCGGCCCATATCAGCGTCACCTGCCCTCACCTCAGCGTAGCTCATGTCGCCTAGCAACGTGAGTGTGAAGCACAGCTGTGTAAAAGCAGCTGGTTAAACGGAGAACGAACTTTTTCTCCTTTTTGTGGTTTAATTTTAAGTCTTTATTCAAAATAAGCTGTTAAAACAAGCATAACACATTTCAACATCAAGGAATACAGCTGAGAGAATGATTAATTTCCAACTATATTAAGTGAGACATTAATGTAGAATAAAACTATCCAGTTATGATGCTTAACTTTAATTTCAGGAGTTTGCTTATCACAGGAGCACTTCCACCCTTCGTTGGTCTGTGGAGTAGACTGGTTTAAGCTTATGTATATTGATTCATTCATCAACCAAACTTAAATTAATATTTCTCATGTTAAATATTGAAATGCGATTAAAATCCGATTAATTTCGATTAATTACAAAGCTCCTAATTAATTAGATTAATTTTTTTAATCATATCTATCTATCTATCTATCTATCTATCTATCTATCTATCTATCTATCTATCTATCTATCTATCTATCTATCTATCTATCTATTAATCTAATCTAATCTAATCTAATGTACAAAAAAATTATACACACTCACAGTGAATGAGCTAAGCCATTTAGGCTGCAGCATGTAATCCAGCTGACAGGCACAAGGCAAAGTGATCATTTATGTGTGATCAGCAGTTTGGAGGCTGAGGACAGGAGGATGCTGCTGGAACCAGGGCTGCTGAAATGGTCAGATTGGACCAATCAGCAGCTGACACGCCCACAGGACAGCAGATGGATTTGACCAATCAGAAGGAGACCTGCAGAGACGTTTGATCAGGAACAGGAAGAAACATGAGAGACTTCATCTGCCATCATCTTCTCTGTTCCTGCACGAGGAGCGACCCCCCCCCCCCCCCCACCCCCCCCCCAGGGCCTCTGGGTGGAGTTTTGAATTCAGGCCAAGAAACAAGAGTGTTATGATCTGCATATACGACGACAGGTGGAGCCAACGTGCAGGTCAGAGTGCTGCATCACAAGAAGCAGATACAGGGCCTCCTTCCCACTGCTGCTGAACCTTTTTAAGAAGCAGCCAAACAGATCCTGTGTTTGAACAGGCGATGCGTAAATTCTGAGATTTTGACCATTAAAATGTTGAAATAATTCAGAAAACAGTTTTATAGAACAGTCAAATGGTCGAATGTATTTTCTCTGATCATTGTTAGTATTTTACCTGGCACTGCCTCCTCTGACTGCACATCACTGCTGTCCAGGTGCTTTAATATGCAATAACATTTTCTAGTTTTACCACCAACAAGGCTGATGTACATAAACCACTGAGATGATCAGGATCATCAGAGGCCAAACTGATGGTCCTGATCATCCAGCAGGCATCAGACAAGTCTTCATCTTCAGTGTTTTCAGGCTGTTTTTTTTTTCCAACAACTGCTCAGCATCAATCATGAATTCAGTGGAGACAGTATCAGGATCAGTGAGTGTATTCTTTTAGCTGCGTGTTAGTTTCTCAGTTGTTTAAAATATATTTTTACATTTGTGCCATGTTTATATGAAACATTCAGGAGTTCCTGTTTCTAAGACAAGTTTACAAATCATGAAATACTCTATTTTTTTTAAATCAGTGTTTCTTCACACTGTCTTTCACACGTCTTTGCCGCTGATGTTGTCAGATTACTTTATCATTTGTTTACTGTGAGTACACGAGTTCAGTGTTCTTTGTGTTACTGTATCAGCATCAGTGTTTGTTTCATCTTTCATCTCAGTGTTACGAACCAAAGAAGAGACATTGGCTCCATGCAGCTGCAGATGTTCCAGATGTTTCTGTAAAACTGAACGTTTCCTTCCATGAAGGAGACTTTTCAGGCTGTCACTTCAAACATCAACTCCATGTCACATGCTAACTGTTTTTTACTACTTTTACACAATAATAAATGTTCTTTATATTATTTGTTTTTGTAGCTTCTTTAATTTCTCTGATGTAATCTTCCTAAAGAGCTTACCTTTACCTTTATTACCTTTATTAGTCCCACAATGGGGAAATTACAGTTAACAGAACACCATCCAAGAAATACAAACACAGAAACAAACAGGGGGGGGCAGGTGTCTGAGGTCATGCAGCCGTTTGACCGGCGCTACCTTTAGCAGGAAAACAGAAAGAGATACACTGGGATAGGTAGGTTCAAAAAATAATCTCATACTGTGTTCATCATGAACACCTTATAGGTTCCAAAAAACACCTCAGCAAAGCAGCAGTACATTTAAAGCCTGGAGAGCACTAGGGTGGGTAGGGGAGGGGCTGCCATTGGAGACGAGCAGCAGGGGCGCAGCTATATACTTTCTGAGGTGTATGCGGACACATTTTTAGGCGCCCCCCCCCAACCCAACCCACGTGCATACACACACTAGGGTTCTAGCCAGAAATTTCATCTGCACATTTTAACTTCAGTTCTGCAGTTTTTCTCTATGTCACGTGTCAGATTCAAGGCCTGCGGGCTACTTCCGGCCCACGATCTAATTTTATATGGCCAGCAAGATGATTTCATACAGCTATTATTATTAATAGCCAGATGCTGTTGTGCACTGAAAAAAGTCTAAACTCGTTCTGAGCTCTCATGAAGATCAGTTCATTGATCAGTTCATTGATCAGTTCATTGTGTTCCTCACCTGTCAGACTGTCTGCTTCAGGCTCAGAGAAGTTTTAGTTCATTCTGGCAGAAATCATTCCCTTTTAACCATCTGAAACTTATAGGAAACTTTCAAATAAACACATTTCACTATTAAACTGAATATTTTCTTTATTTTAACAAACACCAGCTGCTGTGTAACTGGACGATTTAAGGATTTAAAAGACAAAGAGTTACATTTTATGTTCATTTAAGATGAGACACAAACTGTGAAGCAGAGCAAACAGTGATGATTGAACAGTGAAGAAATGAGTAGGTTATTATGATGATCACATGAAAACAGCAACAATCATCTTATTGCTGGTTTAACACTGAGGTCTTTAACTGCTTCAGAATAATAAAATATTTCCTGTCCTCTCATCGTGTTAACGTTAGACTTGAGCCAAAGATGCCAAAACGAGGTGAAGCCGGCGACCACATACATATACCGCACTGCTGTGTGGGTGGCGCTGGCTCGAGTCCCGGCCTGTTGCCAACCTGCCCGCGTATCTTTCCCCCATTTCCTGTCTCCCTGGTGCTAAATGTGACCCAATCTGGAAAAAATGAGTTGGAAGATGCAGCATATGCAAAATAATTCTAATGATGTAGCTGATAACAGTGCTCAAAAACATGTGAGCATTGATTCATGTTAGTTGGCTAAGAATTAGCGCTGCGACTTCAGACTCATTTTACCCTCAGGGTGGATGTGAGTGTGCAGAGCTGTCAGTCTGTGTCCAGGTGTACTCAGTGTCTCCATGGATGGATTTCCAGTCCAGCAGCTCCCTCTAGTGTCCATATCTAAAGCCTGTGGGAGGATGGTGTTAATGTAAAATGTGAATCATAGTGTTCCAGTCAGTCATCAGTGTGTCTCTGCACAGCTGTAATTAAAATGTGTTCAGAGGGCCTCAGTGTGTGAATGGTTCCCGTTCCCTGGATTGATTCCTGTGTTTCAGCTCATATCTGCCTCTCTCACTGAGGGGGACGTCCACTACATGGAAATGGATTTGATCAGGAACCAAACTACAGCTCACTGACACCAGAGGATGGTTTATCTGATTGTTCTTTTCATAATGTGAAATGATGAACATCTGGGGGCAGAGTGGATCTTGGTGATCTGACTGTCTCTGTTTCATGAAAAGAAAAAAAAAGTTAACCGCCACTGTGTTCACACAAAGAGAAGAAAAAAACCCACCCTCACTCACTCAGAGGAAGAGGGCGGGGCTTTACTTGGTGTCAGTGAGAGAAATGAAAAAAAGCTCAAATGAGTGAGAAGGACGATGAAGGAAACATCTGTGCTGTGTCTGCTCTGTAAGTAGAATCTCTGTGCTTGTTTGAATTATTGACCTTTGACTGTCTGCTCTCCTGATAACTGATGATGGAGGAGAAGACATGAAAAACTAATCAGGCTGAATTCAAGTTCAAACACCATGAGGACCAACTGCAGGTCTGAACTGACTCTTTATCTTTGCTCAGGAGTCCAGGAAACACAGCAGGCAGTGAAAAGCTCAAATCATTCACTGATTACATGAACACAGCTGCACAGAGGACACATGACTTTACTGTGAGATTTAGAAGTAGTTGATATTCTCTATATAGTTACAGTGTGGTGCACATAATCATAATCATCGGCTTAGTTGTGTTTTAGATTGTAGACAGTCTAAACTGTTTGTGCAAGATTCTCACCAGATACATGGATGAAAATGAGGAGTTTGTGTGTCTGTCAGCTGTTTGTGTGGAGTTGTTCTTTGTGTTCATGTCAAACCAACCTGAGTGTCATTTCTCTTTAGTTCTGATCTCACTACTGAGCTGCACAACAAACCAAGGTCAGTAACCTTCTTCTGTCACAGCTTCAACCTGATAAATGCTCACTAATATGACCTGTTTGGCTTCATGTTTCATTGTAACCCTCACAGCTCGTCTGACTGTGAGTCCCAGCAGCTCTCAGTTCTTTGAAGGAGACTTTGTGTCTCTGAGCTGTGAGGAGGACGACAGCTCTGCTGGATGGACTCTGAGGAGGAACACAAGCAAACGACAGAGGACTCAGTGTGGAGATGGGTGGGGAAAACCAGCTGGTTCTTCCTGTAACATTATTGTCTTCCCATTGGATAGTGCAGTTTACTGGTGTGAGTCCAGAGAGGGTGCCATCAGTAACATGGTTAAGCTCACAGTCTCTGGTAAGCTGAGTGTGTGGAGTTAGTGTTGATGAAGCTGTGTGTAAATGGATGAAATGCTGTAGTTTGTCTCTGTGTTGAGGTGGATCAGTGATCCTGCAGAGTCCTGTCCTCCCTGTGATGGAGGGAGATGACGTCACTCTGCTCTGTCAAACAAAGACCCCTCCCTCCAACCTCCCAGCTGCTTTCTATAAAGATGGCTCCCTCATCAGGAAGCAGCCTACAGGTCACATGACCATCCAGCATGTTTCCAGGTCTGATGAAGGCCTCTACAAGTGTGACATCAGCGGTCATGGAGAGTCTCCATCCAGCTGGATCACTGTCACAGGTGACACACTCACCTGTCTGTGTTTCTGCAGGTTTCAACATTCACAATGTGACCATAACTTAATGACTGTGTTTGCTTTATTTTAGAGAGACACACCACCACACCTCCACCTACATCCACACCTCCACCTACATCCACACCTCAACCAAGATCCACACCTCCACCTACATCCACATCCACACCTACAACTACATCCTTTTTCTCTCTGTGATCTCCTCTGTTGGATCAGTCTGTGTTGTGGTTCTACTGGTGTTACTGGTTCTGCTGGTGAGACGATGTGTTCACAGGAAATCTGAAGGTGAGATTCAGACTTCCTGATCTTTCATCTTTGAGTTTCTTAAATCTAATCTCTGTTTAGATATTTAATTTCTGTTATTATTCATTTTGGATCATTTCAACAGGTAAAGAAGAAGCTGGAGATGATGACATCATCACTCATGTCATGTATCGAACATTAGACCATCATCAACAGGGAGTCAGACAAAGCAAAGGTCGTATTGTGTGTGTTCAGTGGGCTGGTAAAAAGAAGGTTGCTGAGTTGTTGAATGTGTTTCTAAGAGGACTTTGGTGCAGTTTTACAAAGTGGGAACATTTATGGAAAGCAGGAGTGAGAGTATGTAAGAAATAGCAAATGTGTACGTTATGATCATAGTTTGGTTTGTGTGAACATTTCTGACCTTTTACCTTGTCAAATGTCTCAGACTGAGTTTAATATGAAGGTAGAATCAAATTTAGCTTCATGAAGACTGTTGCTGACTTGGATGATATGATGGTTCATGAGGACATTATGGAGCATGTGAGGGATGATCAGAAGCGTAAATATGTGAATTGTTATTCAGTGAAGAGCAGGGTGTTAGCACACTGATACAGTGGTCTGAAAAGAAGGAGGTTGATCTGGGAAACGTGGAAAGTGGGATGGACGCTCAAAGAGCCAGGCAACGTAAGACAGACAGCAGAGGGACCAAGAACAGAGTCAGTTTCACACGGCCCAATAAATCAGGGAGGCAGTTTCTTAGCAACAGATGTCAAAGGAACGTCTCTAGATGATAGCCAAACTTTCTGACCTGGGCTGTAATCAGGGGCTGGCGTTCTCCTGCGATCTGCCAGGTGATGATTACGCTCCGCTGTTCGCAACAGGGCTGCCCTGGTTTGCTCCCAGATTTGGTGACTCCTTTGAAGGTGGTGTTGAACCAAAGGTATTGCTAGATCCTTCTCTGAGGCCGAGAATATTGGAGGTTGATAACCCAAAGACACTTCAAATGGTGAGAGACCTGTAGCAGAAAAGGTTAGGGCATTATGAGCATACTCCATCCACGGGAGCTGTGAGCTCCAGCTAGAAGGGTTTTGAGAGGCCACACAATGAAGAGCAGCTTCCAGTTCTTGGTTCAGCCTTTCGGCTTGGCCGTTGGTCTGAGGGTGTAACCAAGAGCTCAAACAAACCTTTGCTCTCAGGGCTGTACAGAAGGCTCTCCACATTTGTGACACAAACTGAGGTCCTCAATCTGAGACTGTTTCCATTGGGAGTCCATCGAACCTGAAACCATCTTGCAACATGAGGGTTGCTGTCTCAGTTGGCGTGGGTAGCTTCTCCAAGGCCAAAAAATGAGCGGATTTGGAGAACCTGTCCACAACGGTGAGTATAACAAACTTCCTGTTAGAAAGAGGGAGACTGGTTATGAAATCAAGCACAATGTGTGACCAAGGCCTATGGGGTATGAAGAGTGGTTGCAGATAACCAGAAGGAGGTTGGGACTGGCTCTTGTTATGGGCACAAATGGGACAGGCAGCAATATACTCTCTTACACCCTGTCTAGAGTGAGCCACCAGAAGTCATGTTTGAGAAAGGTGGAGGTCCTACTCACTCCCAGATGGCAGGTAAATTGGGTGGTATGTGCCGACTGTAGCAGCTTGGATCGGGTGAAGGTATAAACATAGCTTCAGTTTGGTGGCCTGTTTCTGGGATTGGGTTCTGTTGAAAGGGCTCTCTAGAGCTCCTCCTCAAAATCCCAGATATGGGAGTCAAAAGTGCATGTGGCAGGTAGAATAATTCTGACTTCTGTGGTCTCATCTTCAGGGCAAATTGATAAGATAAAGTATCAGGTTTCTGGTTCTTGGAGCCTGGGTGATAGGTAATGGAGAAATTGAAGCGAGAAAAGAACAATGACCACCGGGCCTGACGAGCATTTAAACATTTAGCAGATTGTAGGTATGATAGATTCCTGTGGTCTATCCAAACTATGAATGGGTGTCTGGCTCACTCTAGCCAGTGCCTCCATTCTTCCAATGCCATCTTTATGGCAAGCCATTTCCAATCCCCCACATCATAATTCTGTTCAGAGGCAGAAAGCCAATGGGAAAAGAAGGCACATGGTTGCAGTTTATTTTTAGGGCCTGTGCACTGTGAAAGGGTGCTCCCCAGGAGGCATCCACTCCTACAAGTAACTGAGACTCTGGGTTTGGTTGGACCAGGGTGGGAGCAGAGGTAAACCTCCGTGTCAGCTCAACGCAGACAGTGGCAGAATCAGGAGACCATGCAAAAGGGATCTTGGATTATGTTAGGAGAGTGAGGGTTGAAGCTAGCTGACTATAGTTTGTTATGAAACGCTGGTACCATGACACTTCCATCACAAATAAGAAAAGGGTTTTGCCACAGTCGTAGTGCAGTTATGTCAAAGTTGTACCTGCAGTAATTTAAATGTGTTTTATTCTGCAGACACTGATTCAGCTGCAGTCTACTCAGCATCGAGAACTGGAGACGTCAGTTATGGACCAACAACCATCACATCAAGGAGGCCCAGGTACAGCTGCTCTGTGACAGAGCCAAGCTAGCTGCTGTTTGCAGCCATCATGCTAAGCTAAGCTAACCAATCACATCCTGAGTGAAGCTCAGTCCCAGTTCACACTGGTAAATATGAACTGGGACTGTGTGATGCAGAGAGGTGCAGGTTGGAGGTCTTGATTGAACTCCAAAGCTTGTAATCATGTTTCCTGTTGTTTGAACTGTGTGTGTTTGTGTTCAGACTTTAAACCAGAGCCAGACGTCGTCTACTCTTCACTGAAGTATCCACCAGTCCAACCACTGACGTCCAGCTGCTGCTATCTGACTGCTCCCCCAGCACCTCACAGACCATCCATGTGTTACAAAGTTTGTTATGTTTGAATGTTTGATGTATTTTTCATACTGAATTAGATTTAAACAATTAAACAAACCAAATCTGATCTTATTTTAAGTTGGATTATAAAATCTTTTGTCCTCAGTAACTTCAGTGTTATTATACTTCATAAATGTTTGTTGGCTTCAGCTTCTCTGCAGGATTAATAAAAGATAAACTTTTGCTCTGTGATTCTGTGGGTTTCTCTGAGGTGTGAGATGATAATTTGACTTCTTCAGGTTTGGTTGTGGCTAACCGATATGCTTCTGTTCATATGCAGAAACAAAGAATAAACATAAACCACACAGAGATGCTTCAGTGTGAGTTTGAGAGCGGAGACTTCTTATTTCAGACACCCAGAAACCAACAAGCAGCTACTGAGAGAGATTTTTATTGTCTGATAAACTGCAAACTCCTGAGCTGTGTCTCCTCAGAGTCCCCAGACTTCCTCTGAACAGCTTTTTAGATTTGATGGAAATAGAAATAACAGTTTTGAGGTGTGTCTTTGAATACGAGGTTTGCTTTCCCAGTTCATATTATATTTCCTTATATTTTAAAAGGAAACAAACCTTTCAAGCAAATATGCCTTTTTACTGAAGAAAGAGCAGCTGTACCTCTGGGCCTGTTGGTCTGGCAGCTCTCTGTCCATAACTGATGGCTTCAGTGCAGCTCATCTTTCCTGTTTGAGACAAACACCCACCAGTTATGTTGGCCTTTGTCATTAAAACCAGAAGAAGAAAAAAACCACAAGGTACAAAACAGACCCACACTTTGCACACACTTTGTACCCTCAGTTCAGTGGAAGAGAGGAAGCAGCTGCTGTGGTTTCATGTGCAGAGGGTAAAATATATCAGACTGTTTATGTTGTTACAAATGCTGAAACTATAATTATTAAGTAGTTATTGAAGTTTACAGTGAAGGTTTTCATCACGTTAGATGTGCTAACTTTAACTTACACAACAATTCACAACCAGGCATCTTTATGAAACCACAGAAGAAGAACAAGAAGTGAGAGTAAAGTTTATTGATCCTGCAGAGAAATAGATCAGTGCTGATGATAGCAGGACCACACATTTAATTTCATTCTCATACATGAGCTTTTAATGTGAAAGAAACCAAGCAGGGAGGCTTTTACTTTGATGATGTGTGTCAAAGGTGAGTGCTGACTCTGTAGTTGTACGTATGGATGAAGTGAGCTGTTACATTATTGAATCCCCTCTCTGACTCTTTTATCTCGTCTTTGTTTGTTCAGCTTTTCTGGAGTATTTATGGGAACAAACTCCAGTTAAACCTTCATTTATGTGATATCAATATTAATTTAACCTGATGAGCTCAATAGTTTTAAGGCTCTCAGTGTTTGCTTCATGCAGCCTGCTGAACTTTGGGCATATTGCATGCTGCTGTACTCTGCAAATACATGCAGTGTTTTAACCACAACATAGAAAATGTACTTATTAAAATGAACTGTGTGCAGAGTACCAAGACCCCCCCCCCCAACCCCCACCATCCACACAGAGTTTAGAGGAAGTAGCAGTGAGATGCTGCTGCTGTGGTTTAACTCTGAGTAAATGTCATTTTGAAACACTTTGCAACTCCTTCAAAAAACTGATCTTTGTGCACAAAACTTAAACATCTCCTGATGGCAAGAATGATGATTTGTTTTATTGACACAGAGCCGCCCTGTTAGAATATAAGCAGAGAAACTGTGTCCAAAACACAAAAGCTTAAAGTGTTTGACATTTTCTGCATTAAAAATAGCTGCAGTTAAACAAATAGTGCAAGAAAAACAAAATGTTGGAGAGGATGCAAATTTCAGCCTCGTTCATGACTTCTGAGGACATAAACTTTCATCCACCTCCACCCAAAGATCACACCACTTCCTGTAAAGTTGCAATTCTGTATACCAACATAGGGCTGGCCAAATCTGAGACTGTTGCTCCACTGGGAGTTCCCCAGAGACTGTGCCTCAGCTCCTGGTGCCTGTGACCTCAGGGCAACTTGGACTGACCGGCTCTGAATCTCCAGTGTGTCCCTGGCCTTAGCTGGAGTTGCCCCAGCCCCAGGCTCCAGAGTCAGCTATGATCCCTGCACAGCCTCAGCTTGTTCACCCTGAGGATCCTGTGTAACCAGGGCCTGCCTGTCTGCCCACATCTGCTGACACCAGTCAGACACTGCTTCTCTGCCAGTGGTCAGCCCAGAGGCTGCATCTTTGCCCATGTCTGCTCATACTGGGCCCCCTCTACCCGGTGTTGTCCTGACCAGCTCATTTTCTTTGAAGTCAAGTCAGGATAGGACTGAGGACCCCAACCATGCAGAGCTGTATTGCTACCGGCCTCCAGCCAAACCACTGGGGTCTTCACCACCATCACTGGCCACCAGAGGGTCTTCCCCACTGTCTTCAGCCTCCAACCAAGCCTTCAGTGGTGTTCCCTCACCTTTGCCAATGCTGACCTCCTGGCAGCAGTAAGAGTTGCTAGTTTCAACCATGTTCTTGGTTTTCCATTCTCCAACTCCCCTCTGTGTGTTTTTAAACCCCGTCTGCGTGTGCTCATTGCATATCCATGTGGTTCCTCCATGTTTACTGTTAGATTGTTGGACACTGGGGAGCTGTCCAGTGCTGAAAATGTCACTGCTCCTGTGTCCTCAGTGGGAGTGGCCTCTGTGGGGGAGAGCAGGTTCTAGCCAGCGGCTGATCATCCACCGATGCGTCATGCTGAGGTTGTTTTTCGCTGGGCTGAGAATTTCAGTATCAGTGCATTTAGAAAGCAGGCGTGCACCGCACCCTGTCACTGATACCAGACTGATTTTTTTTTTCCTGTTGCTAGATCGCTGCACTATAGTGCATATAGTGGATGGCCAGTTTCATTCACAATGTGCAGTTCTGATCTTGGACAGTCATGTTCACACTTGATTTGGCGTGGTTACAGAAAGGAAAATGGTGACCAGCGTAAAAGCCAGGAGGAAGGAGTGGACAAGGGGAGCACACATGACCATTATGAGGCTTCTGTTACCTGGAGAAAACCCAGGCAGACATGTACTGTATGTAACATGAGAACCTCCAGGGGCCTACGATGCACCTGTGTACCAAATTTGGTTGCTCTAAAGAAATAAATACAGACTGAGATTCTGTGTGTTACAATAAAATCTGTCTTTGTGAACATCTATAGTCTCTGCCATCCACCAGGAGATGATGCAGCAGCCTCAACCTTGAATACAGGTGTGTTAAAATCCCCTGAATCCACCACTGTTCCAGCTTTGTGTGATTTCCAGTGACTGATGTCAGAGTGTTTACTGACACACTGCACCCGACCCCTATGACACCTTCCATGTGTGGTGGGCCTACAGGAGGGGTATTATTGATACTAATCTTGAATTGCTTGGTTTAGTCACATCCTCAATCACAATGTTGTCACCAATATTATGAGATGATGACCATAAAATCCAAACTGGATGATTCCAAACTAAAGCCAAAGTCTCTCCGCTCCCTCTTCCAGAAAACGACACGCCCTGTTTGTCTCAGTCTTTACTGCCCTTTCAATGATTCATCAGTACACGGGCTCAGAGAAGGGGATAGTGCAGCAGCTTGACTCAGCTATGATGTTTAAGTGCTGCTGAGTGTATGAATGGTGGAGTCGTGTTTCCTAATGTTTGACTGTACAGGGCATTTAATTTCAAATCAATACAGGAAGTCTATATTTTTCATATATAAATAATAATGTTGGAGATAATCAGGAAATTGAAAAAGCCTGTTAGTGTCAGAGAAAATATTTATTATCATTTATGAGATGAGAAAACAACATTAATGTTATCACATGAGTGCTGGTCTGTAACAATAACAAATACAACAATATTTTCCCACCTCCTCTGAGTTAATAGACTAGTTGGAGTCACTGTGGGTGTTCCCACACGTTATCACGAGCCCGTGAGCACACTTTAAAACTGTGAGTCCTCCTGTTCATATTAGAAGTATTAGAGCCCGATCAGGAAGCTGCTCTCTCTGTAACCCTCACAGTCTCCACAGTTTATGTCTGAAAACATATTTAAGATGATTTCTATCCACCATTAAATAAAACAGATCCATTTCATGAGAAACTGCGCATGCTCAGTGTGCTGTTTATTTATTTAAAAGTACTGAAACAGTATTGGTTACATCTACATCGCCCTCTAGTGGTCATATGTGAAAGGATGATGTTAATATAAAAGCTGAATCTCCGGGTGTGTCAGTCCGTGTGTGTTCATGAAGGTTTCTGACTGAGAGACGTGACCGGCCAAAATAAGACCTGCTCCAAATCTTCAGCATACAATTATAATTCATTCATTCGTTCATGAATTATAATTGTATTTTCCGTTTCCTGCCATGAGCTGCTGCAATGTTTCGTATTTTCAACACCAGGCTGAGACGCACAGCTGGATTCTTTCCAGCTGTTGTTTCGCAGGAAGGACGGAGATTTAAAGATGATCGTTAATTATTATCATCATTTGTTTTCTTCAAGTGATGGATGGAGGGAATTTTACTGCAGTCATAGAAACACGGAGGATGAAAGGAGTTCTTCTGGATCACAGCAGCTAAATGTGTCAGATGGTTTAATTCATAGGCTACGGCACAGGTTTATGACTGTGGTGTATCGATCACATAGTGAGTGCTCTATAATTTGATCACAGGGTTGGAGCGGAAAATACCGCAGTGGTAAATATATGCGTTGCCATGGAGACATAATTTCCACATCAGCGGTGGAGGAGCAGAAGCTGAAACTGGATGCTCAGAAATCACATAATGTCGGATAATACCGCAGACAGGTGCTGGTTAGCGGGGTGCTGCCTCACAGCAAGTAGGCCTGGGTTCGAATCAACCTTGGTGGAGTTTGCGTGTTCTCCACGTGTCAGCATGAGTTTCCTCCCACAGTCCACAGACATGCAACTGGTGGGCGTGCCCGTGAGTGTGAATGGTTGTCTGCCTGCAACATACGACCTGTACAGGGTGCACCCTGCCTCTATTGGCCCGTGACAGCAGGGACAGGCTCCAGCTCTGAACAGGATGATCGGAGGAGAATGATGGACACCGCAGAGGTATGAATGGCGCTCTGGCCGAGCTTAGTCATAGTTCGCTGTCTGGTCCAGATTGATCTGTAAACCTGTTTGAAATAGTCGAAGGCGTCTTACTGTGCTGATTCATTTTAATGTGTTTAAATCATATGTTGTGATGTGCTGCTGATTTCTGTCTTTTTTGTGTGAATTGTTTTGGGGAAAATGAAGTATACTTTTGTGTTACTGAAACTAAGCAGCTCAGTACAGCTTAGTGCAGATTAAACTGGTCAGTTTGCAGCATGGTGGTCAGGTTTACAGTGACACCCCCCCCCCCCCCCCCCACATACACACACACACACACACACACACACACACACACACACACACACACACACACACACACACACACACACACAGACATCTACATCTAATGTTACTAGAACAGATCAGGACCAGCACAGATCTTTGTATAAGAGCTGCTGGTTAGACTGAGTCAGTGAATTTGAGCTTTTATAAAATCTTTTTTGTATTTTCTGGCTGAAAATCAGTCATTTATCTGATGAAACATCAGCTTGTTGACTTCAGCTGACTTTAACAAACGCTTTAACAAACGCTTTAACAAACGCTTTAACAAACGCTTTAACAAAAGCTGTAACAGATGTTAATCAGACTCTTTGTGTACACAAACAGCCACATGAAAGCAGCACGCAGAGACTCAGTGTGTGATGATGAGAGGCTGCTCTCTCTCTCTGCTCCGGCCTCTGTCTCTCTCAGTCCTCACTGCTGTTGTTGGTGTTTACAGTGGGTGTGCTGTGGGTGTGCTGTGGGTTAATCACAGGCTGGAGTCTCTTTGCATTTCCTGCTGTGAATGTTCTGCAGCAATTTGGACAATTGAAGCATCTGGATGGAGTTTTGTTACAGCTGGAGGCTCCATCAGTGGTTTCATGTGTTGCTGGTCACCAGCTTCCTCATCATGACCTGCACTACTTTTATACATGCAAAACATTAGAATAAACAAACCCAGGCATGAGTTATAGGACTGTATATATGTTATTATAAAGTCAGCTCTGAGCCTATTGAATAAAGGCTGTGCTCAGGAGGTAGAACAGGTCAGCTACTAATCAGAAGGTTGGTGGTTCAATTCCTGCCTGCTCCAGTGTGTATGCCAAAGTATCCTTGAGCAAGATACTGAACCCTGAGTTGCTGTGATGCATAGATAGAGAGCACTTAGCTGTAGAAGGAAGTGAATGAGTAAATGCAAACACGTGAGTGCTCAGTCCATTTACTGCACACAGAGCAGGTGGGCCTGAATCACAGTGTGTGGAGACTTCCTGTCAAAGGTTGACTGTTTATTAACTTATGTATATTTATTGATATCACATTAATGTTGGTTAATTTGAGTAGAATGACCCTTTAATTTCTGTGGACTCCTTCAGCAGATGAAACCTCACAGCCCGGTGAAGAAAATTTAATCTCAACTATCAAGGAGATATTTTAAGTTCTGTTTTTACATATATCAGCACACTGGATTGACTTTATTCTACAGGTTCAGAACTGCAGATTTATAATTACCTGGGTTTATTTATTCTAACATTCAGCATGCATATCAGCCACATATAAAATAAAAAATCAGCTGTAAAATATTGCAGGTCATGATGAAGATCTGAATGAATTTCTAATGTAAACGAATCATAAATAAAGAAACTGATCAGCATTAAAATTCACACGAATAAAGGAACACGTCATGATCGCAGGTAAAAACCTGCTGGAGCTTCACTTCTCTAACTTTCGTGGCAAAATCACACGTACACGCTGCAACTGTTTTAAAATGCAGAATATAGTTTTAAATTGTGATGTTATTAAGCTTTACATAACTAGGACACACACACACACACACACACACACACACACACACACACACACACACACACACACACACACACACACACACACACACACACACACATATATCAAAAATATTGCAGGCTGTTTTTGGTCCGTTGAACAGAAATCAGCGAAGAAGGAGGAACCTTACAGTAAACCTGAGCGCGGTGCTATCACACCTGCAGCGGTGGCTGCTTGCAGACCTCTGCTGTCTTACCTGTGGAGGATCTTTGCTTTTTTTGGGTCCAGCTGTTACACCGTCGGTGCACAGCTGGACCTGCTCACTGGATCGTCTCAGACCGGGTTTCCATTAACAACACTGCCGTTGTTCCAACGTTAAAGACTAATTCTGGAGTTGAAATTGTGGGAAAAAAGGAGGCGATTTCAAACGCAATTTTAGGCATCACAGCAAATATCAACAAACTGTTTCTGCGCACTTTCTCACAAAACCTGTCTGCTGTTTTCCCAGAGACAAAATGTTAATGCGCGACACATGAGGGAGACTCGAGGAAGAGGACGGAGAGGAAGATGAGAGCTTCTTTTCAAAGGTGAGTGCGGCTCAGGAAATGACAAAAGTGGAAATTTAGTACTCTCCTCACATCTGTGATAATGTTACTAGATTACAGCGCAAAGTGAGCCAAAGGCCATGGATTAAACTGAACCACTGGTTCATCTTACCCCTGCCAAAAGCCAATAACTTGTGCTAAGAATGTATAAAATTCTCCACAAAATGAGGAATAAAATTTCCATACTGGATTTTTAAAATCCAGAATTTAATTTTTTGAGCACTTGGTTCATTTTTTTTTTTTTTTCTGTTTGATTTTGACAAAGCAAAATAACAAAAAAGGCTCATTTTTTAAGTTTTTGTTTATCAATTCTGAAATGGTAATTTTCCAATTTTTGTTTTCTGATTCCTAAACAAAAATCGAACAATTTTGAAAAAAGAACACAATTTATACCCTCACCTTAAAGTTATCGTTTTTCAGTGGTAAATAAAAGAAAATCAAACCATACCCAGCTGGGTTTGTGTTATTTTAGGTAACCTAAATTTAAATTTTGGAAAAATAAATTGTTTTGCCCGTTTTAATACTGGAAAAAATAGACAGCTCACTTTACCCTGTGAACTGGTTCATGTTACCCAGTGCCCGGGGCAAACTGAACCCCTGGAGCGCTTTTTTTTTTTTTTTTTTTTTTTTGGTGATGTTATATTTCCAGAGCTGTTTGTTATAGACTCATTCTTACAATTTCATTTGTTAGACATCAATCCAAATTAAGAATAGATGTTTTCATTGTATTCCTGTATCATTTAGTTTTTTTCTGTAGAACCAAAAAAGTGGCTCATCTTACCCCCACTCTCCCCTACTGACGGAGCTCTATTTTATTCATAAATTCCTTCATTCTCAGATACAGCAGATTAAAATAAAATATAACATGCAGATTAAACAAAACAAAATAGAAACAAACTTTGTTAAATGCGAGAATCACGACAAAATCAAATGAAGTGATTCGCGTTTTGTACATTTTGACCGTCCGACACTCCGTAATACGTCACAGTGACGAAAGTTTGGCTGTAAACTAATAGCTAAGCGTTAAATCTGCTCTCAAAGTCTGTGAATTAAATTTAACTTGAACCCTAAAATTAAGTTGAAGTCAGGTTTTAAACTGAAGTCCTGTTTTTGTCTGGAAACACTCACAGACTCAGATTTGAGAAGGACGAAGGACGGAAATGACGGATGTAACGGTTTCACTGCGCTGCTTCTCTCTGCTGTGTGTCTTCATGTGTCTCTCTGCAGGTTTGCTACAAACCAAACTTTGTTTCTTTCTGAGATTATGAAGAACACGATGATCAGTCACACGTTAATGTGTCCCAAAGACTCCGCTGGTGTGCAGCGGGACGGCCGTGCAGCCCATGGCGGTCCGTTTTAACATAAAGTCCATTTCACCACACTTACAATCCAGATATCTGAAACAGATTTATGAATAGACCTATTAGTAAATTAAGATATGTCTAATTACAGTCTGATCTAGTAGAAATTACGTCAGATTTACCATTGAGTTGAATGGAGGCTTCAATTCAGCATATCTTCAACGAATTACTGACTATCTGAAACTCACATTTCAGATGTCTACAATTAAATTATGACTAGTTATGAAGTTAATTTGAGATATTTTTGAGATATTACTTTTTTTTTGACCAGTCATAATTCTAATTAAAGATATATATATATAGAGAGAGAGAGAGAGAGGCCGTTTTGACATAAAATCCGTTTGTCTGATTCTCCGTAATTACATTTCAGATATCTAAAACTGCATTTTGACTATCCAGAATGGTGATTCAAAATATCTGCATTTAAATTTTGACTAGTAAAAATAATAATTCAACATATCTTCAATTACGTTTTGACAAGTAAAATTTCCTTTGAAGATATCTCAAATGACGTCACCGGATTGGTCACTTGAAGGGGCACACATCCGTAATTACAATTTAAGATATCTAAAAACGTAATTATGACTAGTCAAAATTATATTTTTAGATCTCTGAATTAAGCGATTGCGGGTAAGCCCCCTTGTGCTGAACTGAGCTGTCCAAACAATTGCCTGTATAGAACTTCAGGCGGCTGCAGCGGCGCCGTCAGGGGCGGGCTGGGGTTGAAATTCAGCCCGGGAGCTTGGTTTGGAGAGGCTTTTTATCTGATTGTGCAACAGAAAATTCATAATCTTTAAAACTAAAGAGCTTTAATTGTTTTATTTTAGCAGCATTAAAACAGCTGTGTGTGTGTATTTAAAGACAAAGTGACACAATATGTATTTGTTCTATTACAAACGCATTTTAATCAACTTTTAATTTTTTTTAACACGAAAACAAATGAACAAAACACTGCAAACAAATCTACCAAACAGACCCATAATAATAATAATTTATTATATATTTTGAAGCTGCAGCAGGATGCAGAGTGGAGCCACTGAAAGTGAAAGTGAAATTTAATTGTAGATATCTGAAATGTGTGTTTCGGATTGTCAGTAATTCATTGTAGATGTCTTGAATTGAAGCCTCCGTTCTATGGCAGGTCGTTTTAACATAAAATCTGATTCACCACACTTTCACTCCAGATATCTGAAACTGATTCATGACTAGACATATTAGTGATTGGAGATATCTCTGGTCAAAATGACGTCAGATTGAGTTGAATGGAGGCTTCGCTTCAACATATCTATAATGAGTTACTGACTAACTTTAAATGTGTCCAGTTGAAGACAGTTCAGAGTTGCAGTTCTAATTAGGTGGTAACGCAAAGAAATACAATCAAAGCTGGGCGGTAACTCCTTCAGTCAGCAGCAGTGTGATTTAAGGCCTTTACACACTGGACGCGTAAATTTCACGCAAATGTTTTGTGCATTAAAAATATTCGCCTGTTCTTAATGCAGCCGTTCACACCGACCGCATCATTTCACAGGACAAATTTGCGGCATTTATTTTTTCAGATCAAGTTCAATTTTTCTGACTTTCGCAAGCGAACAAACAGATCTGACCAATCAGAGTGCTGCATTTAGCAACATGTGAGGTCATAGCTCAAAACAACACACACCGAATTACTGAATATACAGAGATGTGGGAACAGTAAAAAAAAAAATAAAAAAATGATCTTCACTCTGACTTTGACCTTTAACCTCTCTGCTCTGTGTTTTTTCCTTTTTCAGAGCAGAAAATCATCACAGCTGAGTCTGGACAGAACGTCACTCTGACAGGTCGAGCTCCAAACAACATCACAATCATAGCGGTACAGTGGAACAGAGCTGACCTGTGGCTTCAGTATGTGCTTTTGTATCGGGATGACCAGTTTGATCCTGATAACCAGCATCCATCCTATAAGAACCGGGTGGATCTGAAGGACAGACAGATGAAAGATGGAGACGTGTCTTTGATCCTGAAGAACGTGATGATTAATGACACTGGAACATATGAATGTATTGTCGTCACAAAAGAAAAACGCTCACCAAAATTAATCGAAAGCATCACCCTGAGAGTTGATCCTCCTCCAGGTGAGTGAGCAGAGTTCAGTGTGTCTGTGATCAGAGCTGAAGCTGCTTCCTGGTTGTTGATGTTTGTTTCTAAAGATGTTGTTGATGAGACTTTGTAGAAAGCAGCTGGTCTGAGTGATGTGATCAGAGTGCAGTAGATAATGTCTGACAGCAGTTTGAAGAGGAAATGGATTCTGTTCTGTTCTTCACTCATCACCTACCTGACAGCTGACACCTCACACCTGTTTCTACCTGCAGGTCCAGGAGGAGCACCTGTTGGTCTGATCGTTGGTCTCTCAGTTGCTGCTGTGCTTCTTGTTGCTGCTGCTGTTGTTGTTTTTTTCATCTACAGAAAACTGAATCAAAATCCAAACAGATGAGTCTCCTGCTATTCTTACACTTCAGGGCAAATACTGACTGTTCCTCTTCTGTCTAAGGATAAAGAGCATAACATAAAAATCAAGAGTCCACTTCCCAGTCCCCAAACTAACCAGGCTAAAACAAAAAAGCAGCCCTCCCCCCACCCTTTCACCTTTAGTGATTATATATACACAATGAATGAGCTAAACCATTTAGGCTGCTGCATGTAATCCAGCTAACAGGCAAAGTGAAACTAAGATTTTCTACAAGATCTCCACAAACTATCAGCAGTTTGGAGGCTGAGGACAGGAGGATGCTGCTGGAACCAGGACTGCTGAAATGGTCAGATTGGACCAATCATCAGCTGACACGCCCACAGGACAGCACACCAATCAGGAGGCGACCTGCAGAGATGTTTGATCAGGAACAGGAAGAAACATGAGAGAGTTCATCTGCCATCATCTTCTCTGTTCCTGCACGAGGAGCGACCCCCCCCCAGAGCCTCTGGGCGGAGTTTTGAATTCAGGCCAAGAAACAAGAGCGTTATGATCTGCATATACGACAATAGGTGGAGCCAACGTGCAGGTCATAGTGCTGCAGCACAAGAAGCAGATACAGGGCCTCTGGGTGGAGTTTTGAATTCAGGCCAAGAAACAAGAGCGTTATGATCTGCATATACGACGACAGGTGGAGCCAACGTGCAGGTCATAGTGCTGCAGCACAAGAAGCAGATACAGGGCCTCCTTCCCACTGCTGCTGAACCTTTTTAAGAAGCAGCCAGTCAGATCCTCCACAGCTGCTCATCCTCCAGCAGCAACACCCACAGCTCAGCTGGCATCCACTGACTGGATGTGCTCAGTTCAGGCCCTTTACTATGCAATAACATTTAATAGGTATACCTCGCAGTTTTTAACCACCAGCAAAGAAAATGTACATAAACCACTGAGATGATCAAGAACATCAGAGGCCAAACTGATGATCCTGATCATCCAGCAGACGTCAGACACATCTTCATCTTCATCTTTATCTTCAGTGTTCTTTTACAAGTGCTCAGCATCAGTCAGTAAATTAAAATCAGTATTGAGACAGAATGAGACAGTATCAGGGTCAGTGAGTGTATTCTTTTAGCTGCATGTTAGTTTCTCAGTTTCTGTTCTTTGAAATATATATTTTTACATTTCTGCCATGTTTGTATGAAACATTCAGGAGTTCCTGTTTCAAACACAAGTTTACAAATCAGGAAAAAAATCTATATTTTTTTAAAAATCAGAGTTTCTTCACAGCAAATCTTCATCCATATTCACGTCTCTGTCACTGATGATGTCAGATTACTTTATGGTTTGTTTACTGTGAGTACAGGAGTTCAGTGTTGTGTGTGTTACTGTATCAGCATCAGTGTTGTTTCGTCTTCAGCTGTTTGTGAGCTTTGAACCACAAACTGATCCTCATGTCGAGATCAGCAGCATCGTTACTGACATCATTACAGACGGTCAGTTATCTGCTGCTGGGATCTGAAGGACTGACAGTTATCACAGACAGTGTTATGAAACAAAGAAGAGACACTGGCTCCATGCAGCTGCAGATGTTCCAGATGTTTCTGTAAAACTGAACATTTCCTTCCATTAAGAAGACTCTTCAGGCTGTTACTTCAAACATCAACTCCATGTCACATGCTAACAATGAATTTTTTCTAGTTTTAAACACTAATAAATGTTTCATTTGTTTTAGTAGCTTCTTTAACTTCTCTGATGTAATCTTCCTAAAGAGCTTAATAAAGTTTAATCTAATAACAGCTGTTTCCTGACCTGTTGAATGAGTTGATACAGATTTATCATGAAGTTGATCGAGCTAACAGCTGAAAGCACAGCTCTGCACCGCACTCACTTCATCATGTATTTAATAATTTCACTAATACTAAATAACTTTATTATTGTAGAGGATATTTTAATTACTGGACTGACAGATGGTGCTGTGCACTGAAAAAAGTCTAAACTCGTTCTGAGCTCTCATGAAGATCAGTTCATTGATCAGTTCATTGATCAGTTCATTGTGTTGCTCACCTGTCAGACTGTCTGCTTCAGGCTCAGAGTAGTTTTAGTTCAGTCTGGCAGAAATCGTTCACTTTTAACCATCTGAAACTTAAAGGAAACTTTCAAATAAACACATTTCACTATTAAACTGAATATTTTCTTTATTTTAACAAACACCAGCTGCTGTGTAACTGGACGATTTAAGGATTTAAAAGACAAATAATTACATTTTATGTTCATTTAAGATGAGACACAAACTGTGGAGCAGAGCAAATAGTGATGATTGAACAGTAAAGAAATGAGATGATGATCACATGAAAACAGCAACAATGATGATGTCATCTTATTGCTGGTTTAGTTTAACACTGAGGTCTTTAACTGCTTCAGAATAATAAATAAAATATTTCCTGTCCTCTCATCTTGTTAAAGTTAGACTTGAGTCAAAGATGCCAAACAGGTCACGGGGTCAAACCCACTGGCTGGCTCGGTTCTCCGTGTGCCTGCGTGGGTTCTCCCTGTGGTACTTCGGCTTCGTCCCACAGTCCACAAACCTGCAGTTACTGCAGTTAGACTAACTGCAGACTGACATGTTAGGATAACTGATGGTGCTAAATGTGACCCAATCTGGAAAAATGATGGAAGATGCAGCAGATCTAAAATGCAAAATAATTCTAATGATGTAGCTGATAACAGTGCTCAAAAACATGTGAGCATTGATTTATGCTATTTGGCTAAGAATTAGCGCTGCAACTTCACACTCATTTTATCCTCACGGTGGATGTGAGTGTGCAGGGCTGTCAGTCTGTGTCCAGGTGTACTCAGAGTCACCATGGATGGATTTACAGCCCAGCAGCTCCCTCTAGTGTCCATATCTAAAGCCTGTGGGAGGATGGTGTTAATCTAAAATGTGAATCATAGTGTTCCAGTCAGTCATCAGTGTGTCTCTGCACAGCTGTCATTAAAATGTGTTCAGAGGGCCTCAGTGTGTGAATGGTTCCAGTTCAGCTCCATAACAGCAGCGTCCCTGGTTTGATTCCTGTGTTTCAGCTCATATCTGCCTCTCTCACTGAGGGGGACGTCCACTACATGGAAATGGATTTGATCAGGAACCAAACTACAGCTCACTGACACCAGAGGATGGCTGGATTATCTGATTGTTCTTTTCATCATGTGAAATGATGAACATCTGGGGGCAGAATGGATCTTGGTGAGCTGACTGTCTCTGTTTCATGAAAAGAAAAAAAAATTTAACCACCACTGTGTTCACACAAAGAGAAGAAAAAAAAACACCCTCACTCACTCAGAGGAAGAGGGCGGGGCTTTACTTGGTGTCAGTGAGAGAAATGAAAAAAAGCTCAAATGAGTGAGAAGGACGATGAAGGAAACATCTGTGCTGTGTCTGCTCTGTAAGTAGAATCTCTGTGTTTGTTTGAATTATTGACCTTTGACTGTCTGCTCTCCTGATAACTGATGATGGAGGAGAAGACATGAAAAACTAATCAGGCTCAATTCAAGTTCAAACACCATGAGGACCAACTGCAGGTCTGAACTGACTCTTTATCTTTGCTCAGGAGTCCAGGAAACACAGCAGGCAGTGAAAAGCTCAAATCATTCACTGATTACATGAACACAGCATGAAGAGTCCAAACCCTCATTTATACGTCATATGGTGTCAAATGTTGTTAAAATACCTTCAGTAAAGGTTTGAGGTTGATGAAGGATTTTGCTGTTGATCTGGATATGAGAGTGTGAGTAGTTTATTTCTCTGTGTTAGCTTCATGTTGGACTGGTGACATTTATACCCCACATGGTGACAGCTTGTCCTTGGTCCTGAGTTTTTTTTCTAACATTATACACTCATATGTGAAGTTGTTCTTTGTGTTCACCTCAAACCAACCTGAGTGTCATTTCTCTTTAGTTCTGATCTCACTGCTGAGCTGCACAACAAACCAAGGTCAGTAACCTTCTTCTGTCACAGCTTCAACCTGATAAATGCTCACTAATATGACCTGTTTGGCTTCATGTTTCATTGTAACCCTCACAGCTCGTCTGACTGTGAGTCCCAGCAGCTCTCAGTTCTTTGAATATGACTTTGTGTCTCTGAGCTGTGAGGAGGACGACAGCTCTGCTGGATGGACTCTGAGGAGAAACACAAGCAAACGACAGAGGACTCAGTGTGGAGATGGGTGGGGAAAACCAGCTGGCTCTTCCTGTAACATCACTGGTGTCCTCCCATGGGACAGTGGAGTTTACTGGTGTGAGTCCAGAGAGGGTGCCATCAGTAACATGGTTAACCTCACAGTCTCTGGTAAGCTGAGTGTGTGGAGTTAGTGTTGATGAAGCTGTGTGTAAATGGATGAAATGCTGTAGTTTGTCTCTGTGTTGAGGTGGATCAGTGATCCTGCAGAGTCCTGTCCTCCCTGTGATGGAGGGAGATGACGTCACTCTGCTCTGCCAAACAAAGACCACTCCCTCCAACCTCCCAGCTGCTTTCTATAAAGATGGCTCCCTCATCAGGAAGCAGCCTGCAGGTCACATGACCATCCAGCATGTTTCCAGGTCTGATGAAGGCCTCTACAAGTGTGACATCAGCGGTCATGGAGAGTCTCCATCCAGCTGGATCACTGTCACAGGTGACACACTCACCTGTCTGTGTTTCTGCAGGTTTCAACATTCACAATGTGACCATAACTTAATGACTGTGTTTGCTTTATTTTAGAGAGACACACCACCACACCTCCACCTACATCCACACCTACTCCTACATCCACACCTCCTGCTGGTTTCACCTCCATCTCTCTTTCTCCATCACTCTCTCCTCTTGTTCTCTCTGTGATCTCCTCTGTTAGATCAGTCTGTGTTGTGGTTCTACTGGTGTTACTGGTTCTACTGGTGAGACGATGTGTTCAGAGGAAACCTGAAGGTGAGACTCAGACTTCCTGATCTTTTATGGATCAGTTTGTTTAGTAGAATAAAGCACATTTTAATTATGATCACATGGTTCATGCAGATACAGAAATCACCGTCCAGTTTCTTACATCAGTTTTCTGTTGGACTCTTTATTAATATTATTGCCGTTAATTGTTTCATTCCAGCAGATCATGAAGAAACTACAGGAGATGATGTCATAGATGAAATCACATATGGTGACATCAAAATATCAAATCTGCAACAACAGCCAATCAGAGAACACAGAGGTAACCATGTTTTAACTAATTGTTCTGTGTGCAGATGTTTACAGGTGGTGGTTGATCATAGTTCAGGGAAGTGTGAACATTTTTATAATGCAAGGAGATTTGTTAATATACATGAGCATCAACAAACAAAAAGAAAGCAAAGTGTTTGAATCAGAGAGGTTAATGTGTACAGTGTGCTATGCTTTGGATTATAAAGTGTGCTATCTGGATTTGGCACACACAATGAGTTATCAACAGGCTGAATGTGTTGTTAAAATGAGGCAAAAAGAGACAAACTGAACAGACCAAATGACCTTAATGGAAAACCACAGCAGCTACTTCCTGTTGTTGATGCTAGCTAACTGTAGCCTGAAGCAAGTGTCACCACAGCAGGTCCTGTGGGTCTAGTGTTGATGTTGTGAGAAGGTGTTGGCTTTGTGCTCTGTGGTGAGGTGCCCCCCCGCCCCCGAGTTTAACAAGTGGAACAAACTGTGAAAACATCCTGCTGTTTATCAAAGTTATCAAAAGTTATGGGTGTATGGACAAAAATAGAAATATATGGTCAGAGCTGTAATGAAATTTCTAACAGTGCTGTTATTGGGAACTGAAGACAATTATGTAGAAATTCCCGTCATACCAAAGAGGCTCAGAGCTACAGCTGCTCCTTAACTCTGAACAGTCAGGCTAGCTGTTTCCAAGCTAAGCTAACAACATCCCGAGTCAAACTTCACATCTCATTTTCAGACACAAATCAGTGTTTCCTAAAAAAGTTGAACCATTCCTTAAATGTATATGAGCAACACAACGTAAAGTCAATTATAAATTGTCCTAAAGAAATGTTCTGCACAGTGGAAAGTAGTTTTACATTCAAATGTAGCCAAAAATGATATCTTCTTTTACAGCGGTGCATGTTTACATGGCCAAAGTGTAGCCCTTTAACGCTGGGCGATGGCCACTGAAGCGCCCGTTACTTGCCCTCAATAGCGGCGAACAGCTGATTGAGACGTGGCGTATCAGCGCGGAGTCGGCTGATCAAAGGAACGTCGATCAGCTGGCTTTTTACCGTAACTCTGCAACCGTTTGTCCTATTGAAAAGAAGCAAAAGGTTCCTGAAAGCCCAGAACTTGCATGTCACAGCCATATAGGGGTATTACGGTATTTTTCGCCGGAAGTCCGCGAACGGCGGAACTTTTGAAGTAGGCTGTGCCAAGGCCGACACATTCGGAGTAAATGATGAGGTCAGGGTGAGCCGAACACTCAGGACCCGTTTACATGAGAACCTTTTCAGTGCAGACGCTGCTGTTTTGCCATTTTGGTTTTAAAAAAGTAACGCATTCACATGGAAACGTGTCAGAGACGATCTCCATTTACATGGAATATAGGAGCCGCGACCATAGTGCTCATGTGCCAGTGCCCCAGTTTTCACAAAGTTTACAGGGAAACATAGACGGGAGTGTTTTGCTCCACTCTGGAGTCTGATTTCACAAAGTATCCTTTTTTATGTAAACGAGAGGCCAAAACGCATCAAAACTTTTTCATCTAAAAACGTGCAAGCCGGGCCTCAGGCTGCAGACCGCTCTAAACGCTCAGTTTGTTCTAGTCTTTGATTTTATGATGTCATAGAGAGGGAACATCCAATAGATATGGTCTTTGCAGGTGCAAAACCTCCACCAGCCTGCTGCTGAGACTTTGAGGGGGTACTTCATGGAGTCTTGGTGATCGGCTTACAGGGGCTCAGGTCTCCATCTTAGCCACGATCTTATGTTTCAGGTCAGCTGCTCTGGTATTCAGCGTACTAGTTGTTATTATTGGGGCTCGGTACCCAGTCTCACTACATTACTGCTCTACACGGTGCTGAATCTGCAGTGGTTCAAATCAGGAAAATTTACTATTTAAAGAACCTTTCTGTCTACCATAGAGAATATTTCATCATCTACACCACACATTACCAATGGTGCACCACAAGGTTCAATCTTTGGTCCTATTTTATTTTCTGTCCGTAATTCACTTGGTCAGACTTAGCCAATATCAAAGATATTGTTATTAATAAATAGGATATTGCCATAAATTCAGGGTCAAGCTGGAGTGGAGGTGAAGTACAGCCAGAACAGGTCTCCAGTCTATCACAGTGTAAGGATGCAACAACGAGGTGAACTAAAAGATGCTGTGCAGAAAATAGGCTGTCAGACAGGATGACAGCAGTGCTGCTTTGAAATTAATCCAGTAATCTATAGAAAGGGAACTTCCTGGTTCCTGTTTCTAAGTTTGACTCTGAGAAATCTTCTGTCTGGGTGACATGAAGAGAGAAGCTGGAACGTGGAAGCAGGAAATGTCAGAAGATTTAACATCATTTCATGATGAACTGAGTGTTTCTTCCTCGCTACACCACCTTGCATTTAATCATTATGTGCAAATTTAAAAATCCAGTTAAACTGTGAGCAGTGTGGAGCTCTGTGACTGGTATCTGAACTGGTTCCAGTACAGTCTGAACTGGGACTGTGTGATGCAGAGAGCTGCAGGTTGGAGGTCTTGACTGAACTCCAAAGCTTGTAATCATGTTGCCTGTTGTTTGAACTGTGTGTGTTTGTGTTCAGACTTTAAACCAGAGCCAGACGTCGTCTACTCTTCACTGAAGTATCCACCAGTCCAACCACTGACGTCCAGCTGCTGCTCTCTGACTGCTCCCAGCTCCTCACAGCAGAGTACAGTCAAACCTTTTCTTGCTTTTATTTCATTTCTTAAAGTTTATTTTAATGATCAATAAGTGATAATATCAATTATAAATGACCTTGCTCTTGTTCCCCTGGCAGGAGTTGAGTTTCTTGAGTTGTCTGAATCAACGTTTGTTCTCACTTCTGTCTCTCACATGGTTCTGTAGGTTTCACTGAGGAGTCAAACTGAGTATTTGCCTTCTTTCAGTTTGGTTGTGGCTCACTGAGAAACACGTTTCAGTGCAGAAAGCAAAGAAAAAGCAGTAAATGTCAGCACAGCACAGCAAAGCTTCAGGACAGCAACAGTTTTGACCCTGATGTTCTAAATCATACAGAAACCAACCAGCAGCTGACAGAGTAAAGAACGACAATTTTCATTAATTAATTGTTTAATTTTAAGCAAACATACAGCAGCAGCTTCTTAAATGTGGCTCTTCCTGCATTTTTGTATTTCTTTTTGTGATTATAAACTTGTGATTAAAATATTATATTTCAGTATCATAATTTGATTTTTTCTTTTCATTGTGTGAACTGATGAATGTCTGGATAAATGTTTTATCAGTGATACAGGAGGGAATCAGAATAATATAAGCCTGTTGTTACGTATATATAACTTTAGCACAAATGAACTTTTTATATATCCTCATGTTTTCACACTTTTGTGTGCAGCAGTTTTCAGAAACTCAGATGCTGTGAAATAAAAAAACACTAAAGTCTGTTTAGTTACAGGAGGAGCAGCTGCTGTACTCTGAACCCCTCCCTGCACTCATTGTCCTGTCCCTGAGGGAGAGGCCAGCCACCCATTCAAGGAAGCTGCTGATGGTTATATTCACAGTCTCATTTAGCTCGTGACCATAGGTGAGGGTAGGGGCGTAGATCATCCTGTAAATCGACAGCTTCGCTTTCACACTCAGCTTTACCATGATAAACCAGTAGAGCATCTGCATCACTGCAGACACAGCTCCAGTCCACCTGTTTATTTCCCCCTCCCTTCTTCCGTCACTCGTGAGCAAGACCCCGAGTCCGTATTATCGGTAATAAGTCAAACTCGTTTCCAGTGGGTGTTGGACTTTGCCAGGGCTGCCAGGGCTTTGTCACAGATTCTGTTCATAACTTTTATGGACAGAATTTCCAGACGTAGCCAGGTGGCAGAAGGCTTCCATCTTGGTAGTCTAAGAATCCCGTCTCTACTTGTTGTGGATAATGTGGTCCTGTTGGCTTCATCAGGTGGTGGCCTCCAGCTCGCAGTGGAACAGCTCACAGCTGAGTGTGAAGTGGCTGAGAATTAGCGCCTCTAAGGCAGAAACCATGGTCTTCAGACGCACTGGGCCTGTCGTGGTAAAGAGGGAGCTGAGTGTGAAAGCAAGGCTGTCGATTTACCGATCAACCCATGTCCCCACCCTCACCTATACTCACGAGCTTTGGGTAGTGACCAAAAGAACAAGCTAGAGAACACAAGCGGCAGAAATGAGCTTCCTCTGAAGGGTGGCTCGCCTCTCCCTTAGAGACAGGGTGAGGAGTGCAGCCATTTGGAGTGGCTCAAAGTAGAGCTGCTGCTCCTCCACATTGAAAGGTGTCGGTTGAGGTGGCTCTGGCATCTGACTAGGATACCTCCCAGGTGCCTCTTGGGTCGAGTGTTCTGGGCATGTCCTACCAGGAGGCGGCCATGGGTAGACCCAGGATGCTGTGGAGAGATCTCTTGGCTGGTCTGGGAACACCTTGGGGTCCCCCCTGGACAAGCTGGAGGAGGTGGCTGGGGAGAGGGAGGTCTAGGCTTCTCTTCTTAGGCTGGTGCCCCCACGACCCGGCCTCGGCTAACGCCGCGTTGTCTTGTAATAGAAATCTAGATTATGAGAAGCCGCTAATTTGAAACTGTATGAGCTCGTTCTGGTGGCGAATCACCAGAAGTTTTCTATAGCATAGAAAGCAGGAATCTTGGATTCCTCATGTTCACGAGAAGCATGGAGGTCAGTCCATAACTGACGACTTCAGGTCTACTTCAGTTCTCACTGCTCAGTTATCACCAGAAGAAGAAAAAAAGCCACATGGTACAAAACAGACCCACACTTTGCACACACTTTGTACCCTCAATTCAGTGGAAGAGAGGAAGCAGCTGCTGTGTTTCATGTGCAGAGGTTAAAATATATCAGACTGTTTATGTTGTCAGAGGACAGTTTGAGATGAACACACAAACGGACATGTTGCTAAAAATGCTGAAACTATAATTATTAAGTAGTTATTGAAGTTTACAATGAAGGCTTTCATCACATGTTAGACGTGCTAACTTTAACTTACACACAACAATTCACAATCAGGCGTCTTTGTTAAACCCACAAAACCACACAAGAAGAACAACAAGTAACAGCAAAGTTTATTGACCCTGCAGAGAAATAGATCAGTGCTGATCATAGCAAGACCACACATTTAATTTCATTCTCATACACGAGCTTTTAATGTGGAAGAAACCAAGCAGGGAGGCTTTTACTTTGATGATGTGTGTCAAAGGTGAGGCCTGAGCTGAGTGCTGACTCTGCAGCTGTACGTATGGATGAAGTGGGCTGTTACATTATTGAATCCCCTCTCTGACTCTTTCATCTTGTCTTTGTTTGTTCAGCTTTTCTGGAGTATTTATGGGAACAAACTCCAGTTAATCCTTCAATTATATGATATCAATATTAATTTAACCTGATGAGCTCAATAGTTTTAAGGCTCTCAGTGTTTGCTTCATGCAGCCTGCTGAACTTTGGGCCTACTGCATGCTGCTGTACTCTGCAAATACATGTAGCGTTTTAACCACAACATAGAAAATTAAGTTATTAAAATGAACTGTGTGCAGAGTACCAAGACCCCCCTAAACCCCACCATCCACTCACAATTTAGAGGAAGCAGCAGTGAGATGCTGCTGCTGTGGTTTAACTCTGAGTAAATGTCACTTTCAAACACTGGTCACAGGGGGCTCTCACACCTTTGGACCTGCTTCACAAAAACAACCTTTGTGCACAGAACCTAAACAACTCCTGATGGCAAGAATGATGATTTATGTTATTGACACAGAGCCGCCCTGTTAGAATATAACACAAAACACAAAAGCTTAAAGTGTTTGAGATTTTCTGCATTCAAAATAGCTGCAGTTAAACAAATAGTGCAAGAAAAACAAAATGTTGGAGAGGATGCAAATTTCAGCCTCCTTCATGACATCTGAGGACATAAACTTTCATCCACATTCACCTCCACCCAAAGATCACACCACTTCCTGTAAAGCTGCAGTGCTGTTTGTTCTTCAGTGTGTGGTTGTTGGGTTCTGTGTGTGCATGTGTGAGGAGTACTGAGGTGTCATGTTGGCACTGCTGGTTGGCAACATTGTTTTTAGGGTTCTTCCCCAGGCTGTGAGATGTAATTGCTGAATGAGAGCTTTATGGGTATTTGGGACACGACTTTGGAATGGAGTTCAAGTTGGATGATGTTGTAACCCAACCTTTGAGAAGTTGCAGGCATGTACTTCAGAACCTCTTAAACTTATTGCGGAGAAGTTGAATGTTCCTATGAGTAAGCAGGGCAAAGGGAACAACTGTTATCAGCTTAGAAAGGTGTGGCTGTAAAGCTGCTCCATCAGGTCTGTTAACGTGAGGTTAGCGGAGGTGGAGCTTGAGTTTGCTTCCTTTACAAGTCGAGCAAAGAGAACTTGAGGAGGATGTTGGTGTAAAGCAGCTTTGCAGAGAAGGTCAGAGTTGTTACCTAACCTGAGCTCTCATTAACCACCCTTGCTTGATGTTCAGAAAGCAGAAATGAAAGGCCTAATTTGGTCACAGTGGACACTGTCTTCTGATGGTTACAAAGGACATTTTCATTAAACATGATATTGATGTTGGTGATTCTCGGCCAATTAAACAGCCTGGATATCATTTAAATTCTGATACTTGTTTTAAAAGGAGGCTGAGTATTTACTTGAGCTGTGATTGCTGAACCCCACTCAAGTTTGTGGAGTTTTCTTTGCTTCAGGGAGGATTCTGATAAATCTGATTGTTTATCTGTGTGTTTCCAGCCTGATTGTTAACCCTTGCCCAGGATGGAGGACTGTGTGACCAGTCTTGATCTGGTAAAAGGTTATTGGCAGGCCCCATTAATGGAACCAGGGAGATTTCTGCATATGTGACACCCAGTGATTTCCTCATACACTGTGATGGCTTTTGGAACATGCAGTGTGTCTGCTAAACTTCAGAGGCTGATTAACACTCTCCTGTTTGGATTCTCTGAGTGTGAATCTGGACACTCTGGTCACTAATTCTGACTCTTGGCAGAATCACGTGTCACAGTTAAAAGACGTTTTTGAGTGGTTGAGCAAATCAAACCTGACTCTTGCTCTGGTAACTGTAGTCTACTTTCGGAAAGGAGTGGGCCATGGTGAGGTACTTCCTGTGCACTCACAGCAGGCAGTGTGCCCACATTTTTTGCAGGCTTGCAGTGTTGATGTGGTACATATCTGTGGCAAAGATAATAATGGGGCTGATGCTGTTTTGTGTGTATGTGATCACAGAAAATCTGCAGATGCATACAGAGTTATTTTTTTTGATACATTTTAACTGGGAGATACAAAATAAAGGTGGGGATGGGCTGTGGTTTGTGGTTTAGCTGTGGAAAGACAGAGGCAGGCAGCTCAGCTGGCAGTGCTAGAACACCTGTTACAAATTGTCTAATCAGTCTATCCTGTTTAGTAGTAGCGCTCTAGGACCTGAAAAGGAATGTTGGGTGAGCAGAAGAGCTGGCAGCTGGTGAGAAGGTTAGCCGAATATGCTGAGCAGAGCATAGACACACATGAACTGAGCACTGAAAATGAATAAATAAGAGCACAGCAAACACTTCATAATTGTGTCTGGGTGTGGTGTTGGAAACCAATGGCGGTTCTCATCTGTTACACCAAAGATGCTGGAGAATATGCTGTGAGTCAGGTTCCACTGTCCAGCTGCCATGCAAGCTCACTCTGCACAAGATGATGGAGACTGACAGTCTTTTTCAGACATGTTTGAGGCCACAGCAGTTGGCTGACCGGAGGAGTCCAAACAGCACCAGAGGCTGCGAAGTGGGTGCAACGCCATCGGCTAGCGAGCCTAGTGGCAGCGGTGACCTTTGATCTGGACCACATGGCCATGACCAGCTCCAGGAGGCAGTGGGTGGCCATCTGGTGCCAGCACCGCAGAGAGAGCTCCATTCCCTGCAGCATGATATGGCTTCCCCTTTCTTGGGTGGAGCTCGACTAAACCCGCACATACTCTTGTAAAGCCACATTTCCATTAGTACCTACTCAGCGCGGGTCGACATCACTCTGCACAACTCGCCACGGTCGTGTTTTGTTTCCATTGCAATTGAGGACGATCTAAATGTGGCTGGAGTTGATATAGCAGCGCTGGTAGTGGTCTCTTGACTTAATTAGTATGCGGCTCAAAACACAACACAACAATGGATGAGATAGAGGCAAGCTAACAGCTAATGCCACTTTAATATTATCATCATGCATAAGTCCCTGTACAATGTTTTAATGGATGGTTATCATTGTCAAGTATAAACCTATACCTCCGAACATAATCGGCTCAGTGTACTTCAAAAGTGCCGCCATTCGCAGACTTCTGGCAACAATTTCCGTAATAACCCTAATTATGGTAATTCAAAGTTCCTTTGATCAGCCGCCTCAGCGCTCGGTTTTAACCAGCTGTTCTAATAGGGGAATGGTAACGGATGCTTCAGCGATGATCACCCAACAGTATAGAGTTATAATATATATGCTGTGTGCACATTTCAGATGGCTCTCTTATTCCAAAACTACTGCTGCAAACTGTCAGTCTGGGCATTCACCCGAGCCTCCCTGTGCTTTGCGTGCCTACATTTTCTTGCTGTCGGGTTTTAAAAATGGCGTGGTTGAGTCACTCTCATGACTCAACTAGTGATGACACTCCCTGGCCAATTAGTGGCATGCTGTTCTTCTGGGTCACATTTTTGGATCTCTTTGGATCATGTGGAACCCCGGCTGAGTGAGTACTAAAAAAAGTACCTGCTACCTGGTACTAATGGAAATGCCTACAAACTGCGCCAAGTTGAGTTGAGCCGCGATGAGTAGATACTAATGGAAACGCACTATAATACCTTTCCTGCTTGTCTCCCTCAGGTCCCAGCTCCTACAAGCATGGCTACCAGCCCACAGAGGGCTATGCAGACATCAGTCAGTAGTGTTGGAGGTGTGGGTGGCCGGGACATTTCCACAAGGAATGTGACCTAATAGAATTTGGAAAGGTGATTCATGTGGCTGGCTTAACCCCCAACCCCCGGTCCAAGTGGGATATACAGTATTCCAGTAAGGTTCCAAAGGGGTATTCCAACTGAGAACTACAGGGAATGAGTCTAACTTATTGCTGGCAGTGCAGACCAAGGGCTTCATACAGTTGTTCATGATGTTAATGGTGGATTGCCCAGGATAGATGTCTCAGGCAGACTAAGGAGTCTGATGGCCTTGAAATCTCACGTCAGTCTGCCAATTCAAAGCATTTTCAAGCAGTGTTGCAGAAGATCAATTCCATTATGTAGTGGGGGTGGTCGGCCTTGATCTCCCCTCTCTGTGTGCCTTGTAGGTGGCTGGGGGTGGACTTTGGCCGTGGGCGCCTGTGGGCTTCACGGTGCTGGGGTCTGTGACTGCCGCTTTGTGGCATCTGTGAGTCTGCCCCGGGTGGTGGTTGGGTCGGACCTGGGTGGGTGTAGTTTTGTGGTCTGGAGGTGTGGGGCCTGGGGTGCTTGTGGTGGCAGGTGCCGGCTCTGGACTGGCGACTGGCCTCTCCTGCGCCTGTCCAGGTTTGGGGTCTGGGGCCCTGGTGCCTGGGGTCACTTGTCTCCTGGCTGGGTCCCTTCCTGCGTGGGGATGGTCCATTCTGCCTTGGCCTCACCCCTGGGTGGGGTGGGTTGGCCCATGTCGGACAATTAGTTTGTGCCTCGGGGACTTGGAGGTGTCCCTGGTCTCTAATTACATTTCACCATAATAAGGCATTGGAGGGCAGACCTGTGCCCCAGAAGTTGCAAGGTAGCACTACTGAAGTGGCTCCACTCGTTACTTCACAGCTGTCTGCCCCTCAGTTTTACTTACACTTTAGACATGGGGGGTGTCGGAGAGGACTGCTGATTGACAGTCGGGTGCTCATCAGGTAGCTATTCCCTCAATTTTAATAGCAGTCCAGTTTTCATACAGGCATACTCACTTTTTACACTTCATACACTCACATACTGCTCGGTGTCGGGTGGCTTTCGAGCACCTGGGGTCTTTTAAGCAAAAATATGAAAAAAAAAAATCTGTCAGCAGCTTCTTAAATGTGGCTCTTTTGGTATTTCTTTTTTTGTGATCATAAACTGAGAATTTGTCCATTTGATCTGCGTATCTGATTTCAGTCATAAACTGGACTTCAGAAGTTAGTCAAAGATATTTTTCCTGGTTTGCTTCATCAAAAATACATAAATAAAGTTGATTCTGTCACTGTTTGACTCTTTATTACATTATATTTAGTTTATTTATTTCGTGCTCCTCCCCTGGGAAACATTGATAGTGTCACTATCAGTACTTTCACACGGAAACAGGGCAGGAGTGAGGCTGAACACGTGTCTCAGAGTGATGACATCATCAGTTTATCATGACAAATGTTGAAGACCAGGAAGCAGAGCTGAACCCCCCACACTCACATCTGTGCCACAGCTATTCTGACCACATATTGAAGTGAGTCATTTTATTAGGAACACTTAAAGTTCAACATCTCCCCCTAGTGGCCATATGTATTGTTTTTGGTATGTTTGTTTGTTTGTTTATCAGTATTACAGCAAAACTACCATCCCATTCATACCGCATTAGAACAAAACTGTCATGGTCCTGGGCTGGTGGCCCAGTATTCTATGTTCCTGTGATATAGTTCTGTTTTATTATGGTTTCACTGTTTCTGTTCCCCTGTATTCTGTTGTGCTGGTTGTCCTTCGGTGTCTGTGTTCCTAGGTGTTAAGCTCTGTGTATTCTGTTAGGTTCTTTCCTGTTTTATTTTGGTAGGTCTTTGGTCTGTGCGCTTTGGGTTTAGTTTTGCTTCCTGTGTTTCCCTCCCAGCTGTTTCCCATTTGCCCATTACCTGTTGTGTTTATATTGTCGGTGTTTTCACTTGGTCCTCGTCGCGTCGTCTGGTGATGTTTCTATGTCGTTCGCTCCCCTGCTGTGTGCCTCTGTGATTCCCTTTTGTCCTGGTTTTGAGTTCTGGTTCTGTTCCTGGTTCCGTCCTGCACTTAGCCCAAATAAAGACTGTTTTTTCCCTTTACCTCGTCTGCCTTGGGGTCCCCTGCTTACCTGCCACACAGCTGACACATGACAGAACGACGCGACCATTATGGACCCCGCAGACATGGAGAAGTACCGCGGCACGCGCTGGGCTCGGGGGGGACCGGCGTCCTTGAGAGGTCCCCGGCGACGCCGTTCACCGCCCCCGCCTAAACCGCAGGTCTGCTGCAGACCGTTTTTGGCGCCGGCCGCTCCCTCACCTGCCTCTCCGTCCGCTCGCCCCTCTTCCCTCTCACTGACGGAGCAGCAAGGGAGGAGGAGGAATTCCGGGCAGCTGCGGGAGGAATTTCCTCTGGCACCATGCAGTGTAACGCCGCGGTAATACCCGCCGTCTGCACGGCCGTGTCTCCAACCCGCTGTTTTCCCCCTCCCTGAGAAGGCAAGGCAGGCCATCGTTCGTCGGGTGGATTCTTTGTGTTGGGAGCTACTGTCTGAACCAGGTGAGGCAGAACAGAGAGCAACCACCGACACGCTTCAGGGCTTAGTTGATGATTTCCCTTGGTTGCTAGACTCTGTACACGGGTTAGTGAAAGACTTTTTGATCACCACCCTTCACCTACAGCCTGCACCGCAGTCAGTTATAGCTCCAGCTCATCCCCAGTGTTTTCAGGCAGCTGTAGCGCCAGCTCATTCCTTGTCTCTTCAGTCAGCTGTAGCGCCAGCTCCTGTTTCGCGGGTGGAGGCAGCCACGGACGGGCTGACCTCTGCGCCCGTTCCTGTTCCGCGGGTGGGGGCAGCCACGGACGGGCTGGCCTCTGCACCCGTTCCTGTTCCGCGGGTGGGGGCAGCCACGGACGAGCTGACCTCTGCACCCGTACCTGTTCCGCGGGTGGGGGCAGCCACGGACGGGCTGACCTCTGCACCCGTACCTGTTCCGCGGGTGGGGGCAGCCACGGACGGGCTGACCTCTGCACCCGTACCTGTTCCGCGGGTGGGGGCAGCCACGGACGGGCTGACCTCTGCACCCGTACCTGTTCCGCGGGTGGGGGCAGCCACGGACCGGCTGACCCCTGCACCCGTTCCTGTTCCGCGGGTGGGGGCAGCCAGGTCCAAGCCCTCACAGCAGTCTCCAGTGTCGTCTGCAGCGCCTCTTCGGCCACGCTCCACGCCGCCTGCAGCAGCAGGCCCTAAGCCTCAGCTATGCACCTCCCAGTCTCAGTCAGCTGTAGCTCCAGCCACCTCCCAGTCTCAGTCAGCTGTAGCTCCAGCCACCTCCCAGTCTCAGTCAGCCTCTGTAGCGCTCCCCGCTTCAGCTCCCTCAGCCTTAGCTCTCCCTAGCTCTCGGTCTGTCTCCACGCAGTCAGCTCTCCCCAGCTCTCGGTCCGTTTCCACGCAGCCAGATCTCCCCAGCTCTCGGTCAGTCTCCACGCAGTCAGCTCTCCCTAGCTCTCAGTCAGTCTCCACACAGTCAGTCTCCACACAGTCAGTCTCCACGCAGTCAGTTTCCACTTCCACGCAGTCAGTTTCCACTTCCACGCAGTCAGTTTCCACTTCCACGCAGTCAGTTTCCACTTCCACGCAGTCAGTTTCCACTACCACGCAGTCAGTTTCCACTACCACGCAGTCTGCTCCCTCTAGCTCGCAGTCTGCTCCAGCCCCTGTGGCTCTCTCTCGCACTCAGTCTGCTCTAGCCCCTGTAGCTCCCCCTCGCACTCAGTTAGCTCTAACGCCCTTAGCTTCTGCTCTCTCTGCTCTTTTGTTCCCCTCTACTTCAGTTCTGATCCCTTCCGTCCTCTTAGCTTCCTCCTCAGCTTCGGTCCCTTCAGCTCCCCCTGCACCCGTACCTGTTCCGCGGGTGGGGAAAGCCACGGACGGGCTGACCTCTGCACCCGTACCTGTTCCGCGGGTGGGGGCAGCCACGGACGGGCTGACCTCTGCACCCGTACCTGTTCCGCGGGTGGGGGCAGCCACGGACGGGCTGACCTCTGCACCCGTACCTGTTCCGCGGGTGGGGGCAGCCACGGACGGGCTGACCTCTGCACCCGTTCCTGTTCCGCGGGTGGGGGCAGCTAGGTCCAAGCCTCCGCATCAGTTTTCAGTGTTAGCTGCAGCAGTAGGGTCTCAGTCAGCTCCAGTCGCTCTCCCTCGCCTTCAGTCAGCTCCAGTCGCTCTCCCTCGCCTTCAGTCAGCTCCAGTCGCTCTCCCTCGCCTTCAGTCAGCTCCAGTCGCTCTCCCTCGCCTTCAGTCAGCTCTAGCTCCAGTCGCTCTCCCTCGCCCTCAGTCAGCTCTAGCTCCAGTCGCTCTCCCTCGCCCTCAGTCAGCTCTAGCTCCAGTCGCTCTCCCTCGCCCTCAGTCAGCTCTAGCTCCAGTCGCTCTCCCTCGCCCTCAGTCAGCTCTAGCTCCAGTCGCTCTCCCTCGCCCTCAGTCAGCTCTAGCTCCAGTCGCTCCCCGGCCTGCTTCCACGCAGCCGGTTGTGTCAGCCCTAGCTCCAGTCACTCCCCGGCCTGCTTCCACGCAGCCGGTTGTGTCAGCCCTAGCTCCAGTCGCTCCCCGGCCTGCTTCCTCGCAGCCGGTTGTGTCAGCCACACCAACACTGCCCCCTACGCAGCTCCTGCTGCCCAAGGTGACGGCCACTCAGTCCGCACCTCCGTCTTCTGATTCGACTGGTCACCCTGCAGAGCAGTCCGAGCCGTTGGGGGTCTCCGCTCAGTCCGAGCCAGAGGGTCCCGCTCAGTCCGAGCCGTTGGGGGTCTCCGCTCAGTCCGAGCGCTCCGAGCCAGAGGGTTCCGCTCAGTCCGAGCCGTTGGGGGTCTCCGCTCAGTCCGAGCCGCCCGAGTCCTCAGAGTGTCCCGCTCAGTCCGAGCAGCCAGGGGGTCCCGCTCAGTCCGAGCAGCCAGGGGGTCCTGCTCAGTCCGAGCGCTCCGAGCCAGGGGGTCCCGCTCCGTCCGAGCCACCCGAGTCTTCAGAGGATCCCGCTCAGTCCGAGCGCTCCGCGCCGCCCGAGGGTCCCGTGCCAGTGCCTTCGCCTCGTCTCCGCCGCCGCATGCCATGCGGTCGGCCTCCAGGGTCTTCGCCTCGTCTCCGCCGCCGCATGCCATGCGGTCGGCCTCCAGGGTCTTCGCCTCGTCGTCTCCGCCACCGCATGCCACGCGGTCGGCCTCCAGTGTCTTCTCCTCCTCATCTCCGCCGCCGCCGCTGGGAGCGCGGTCGGCCTCCAGTGTCTTCTCGTCGTCGTCGCCGCCGCCGCCGCCGCCGCCGCTGGGAGCGCGGTCGGCCCCCAGTCCTGTCTCCTCGCCGCCACCGCCGCCGCTGGGAGCGCGGTCGGCCTCCAGTGACTCCTCTTCGTCGCCGCCGCCGCTGGGAGCGCGGTCGGCCTCCAGTCTCGTTTGGACTGTGCCTTGTGGCCCTTGGCCTGTGTGGCCCCTGAACTGTGTGTTTTTGTTTTGGAGATTTCCCAGTGGGTCCTCCTGGACACTATGTACTGTTTTCCGGGGCCCTGTGTTTTTGTTTTTGTTTTTCTGACCCCTATTTTTAGCGTTGGTGCTCTTCGGCCCTGTGCCGTTGCCTTTTGTTTTGGGTCCTGTGTTTTTTTTTTTTTTTTTTTTTTTTTTTTTTTTTTTTTTGTTTAGTTCCTGGACTGGTTTGTTTTGTTGTCTCCTGGGTTTTGTTTGGTTCGGTCCCTCCGTCCGGTTCCCCCTCCTCCCGCCCTGGTCCGGTTTTGGTTTTTCTTTGTTCTTGTAGGGGGGGGTACTGTCATGGTCCTGGGCTGGTGGCCCAGTATTCTATGTTCCTGTGATATAGTTCTGTTTTATTATGGTTTCACTGTTTCTGTTCCCCTGTGTTCTGTTGTGCTGGTTGTCCTTCGGTGTCTGTGTTCCTAGGTGTTAAGCTCTGTGTATTCTGTTAGGTTCTTTCCTGTTTTATTTTGGTAGGTCTTTGGTCTGTGCGCTTTGGGTTTAGTTTTGCTTCCTGTGTTTCCCTCCCAGCTGTTTCCCATTTGCCCATTACCTGTTGTGTTTATATTGTCGGTGTTTTCACTTGGTCCTCGTCGCGTCGTCTGATGATGTTTCTATGTCGTTCGCTCCCCTGCTGTGTGCCTCTGTGATTCCCTTTTGTCCTGGTTTTGAGTTCTGGTTCTGTTCCTGGTTCCGTCCTGCACTTAGCCCAAATAAAGACTGTTTTTTCCCTTTACCTCGTCTGCCTTGGGGTCCCCTGCTTACCTGCCACACAGCTGACACATGACAAAAACATGGTCAGTGGGCTCCAGATCACCTGATTACATTTTTGCCATATTTGAATCAAGATCAAGATCTCTATATTTAAGGTAGGTCAAAAAAAAAAAAAAATCATATCTCCCTCAATGATTCATGTCAGGACACAGACCTGGAACATCATCTGGATCTGATACAGATTCTGGATTTGCAGGCTGCTTGAATTTAACATGGGAAACTCGATCTTACCTGTAAGACTTTTTTACATATTTGCCATAATGGACTTTATCTATTTATTTCTTTTATAATTCTTGAAAAATGCATTATAATCCAGTTAGTCATATTTTTAATTGTTTTATCCCTTCTGTCTTTAAATAGAGAAAAAAGTGACCCCCTCCCCCTCCCCACTACCACCACACCCCCCACTGCCTCTGCACCAATAGTAAAGCTGGTGCTCAGAGGAAGAGGGCGGGGCTTTACTTGGTGTCAGTGAGAGAAATGAAAAAAAGCTCAAATGAGTGAGAAGGACGATGAAGGAAACATCTGTGCTGTGTCTGCTCTGTAAGTAGAATCTCTGTGTTTGTTTGAATTATTGACCTTTGACTGTCTGCTCTCCTGATAACTGATGTATATTAGTGACTAGTTTGTTTACATTCACTGTATATTCAGTCCACATATTCATAGAGATCATTATAAGGGCATAAAGGCTCCAAACTGTCTGTGTACTTTTATCTAAGCTGAAACGTGCTCGTCTTCCATTAAATGACATTCATGTATCTGCGTTGTTGTTTTCAGAGTCTTTGTAACTTTGTGTTGTTGTTGTTTTTTTTTTTTCTACAGCGTTTGTGTCTGAAAGTGAGACACTGTGATGATTTCAATTTAAAATGCAGAATTATCTGAGCTCGACTTACATTTGTGTTTCCCACACTGTGTTCATACAAACGTGGGAATGTGAGCAGGTCAACAACGTCTGAGTAACAGAAAACTCAGAGTTTGATATGTGCTTAAAAACCTTGTTGGTGGCATCAAGTCTAAAATGAGCAGATCTATCAGAGAGTGACGAGTTTGTGTGTCTGTCAGCTGTTTGTGTGGAGTTGTTCTTTGTGTTCACCTCAAACCAACCTGAGTGTCATTTCTCTTTAGTTCTGATCTCACTGCTGAGCTGCACAACAAACCAAGGTCAGTAACCTTCTTCTGTCACAGCTTCAACCTGATAAATGCTCACTAATATGACCTGTTTGGCTTCATGTTTCATTGTAACCCTCACAGCTCGTCTGACTGTGAGTCCCAGCAGCTCTCAGTTCTTTAAAGGAGACTTTGTGTCTCTGAGCTGTGAGGAGGACGACAGCTCTGCTGGATGGACTCTGAGGAGGAACACAAGCAAACAACAGAGGACTCAGTGTGGAGATGGGTGGGGCAGATTGTCTGGTTTAGCTAATTCTTCCTGTACCATCAGCTACATCGTCAAAGGGGACAGTGGAGTTTACTGGTGTGAGTCCAGAGAGGGTGCCATCAGTAACATGGTTAAGCTCACAGTCTCTGGTAAGCTGAGTGTGTGGAGTTAGTGTTGATGAAGCTGTGTGTAAATGGATGAAATGCTGTAGTTTGTCTCTGTGTTGAGGTGGATCAGTGATCCTGCAGAGTCCTGTCCTCCCTGTGATGGAGGGAGATGACGTCACTCTGCTCTGTCAAACAAAGACCACTCCCTCCAACCTCCCAGCTGCTTTCTATAAAGATGGCTCCCTCATCAGGAAGCAGCCTACAGGTCACATGACCATCCAGCATGTTTCCAGGTCTGATGAAGGCCTCTACAAGTGTGACATCAGCGGTCATGGAGAGTCTCCATCCAGCTGGATCACTGTCACAGGTGACACACTCACCTGTCTGTGTTTCTGCAGGTTTCAACATTCACAATGTGACCATAACTTAATGACTGTGTTTGCTTTATTTTAGAGAGACACACCACCACACCTCCACCTACATCCACCTCTAGCCCTACATCAGGCTCGTCTCCTGGTTCCTCTTCTCGTATCTCTGTGTTGTTTTTTACATCAGTCTGTGCAGTAGTGTTGCTGGTCCTGCTGGTGCTGCTGCTTTTGTTGCTGAGACGTCGTGTTCACAGCAAACCTGAAGGTAAGACTCAGATGTCTGGATTTTAAATGTGTAATTAGATATTTTTAAAGAGATTCTCCTACCAAGTCAGAAGCTTCCGTCACTTGGCTCCGCCTAGAAGTTCTGTCCATAAAATTTATGAAGTGAATCTGTGATCAGCTCTGGTGGAGTCCAACACCCACAGGAAGCTTGTCAAACTTATAACCAGTCTTGCAGACCGAGCTCCTGCTGCAGTGTAATTTCCAGGCGTAGCCCAGGGAATGAAGTCTTCCAAATTGATGGACTAACAGTCTCATCTCTGCCTTCGTAGGTGTCATTTTGTTGGCTTCATCAGGTCGCTGCCTCCAGCTTTCACTGGAGTGGTTCACAGCCAAGTGTAAAGCTGCAGGTATGAAAATTTGCTGGTAAGAGAATTAGCATATCCGAGTCTGAGGCCATGGTCCTGAAAAGTGAAGTCATTCGGTAGGGGCTCAGCGTAGAGCCGCTACTCCTCCGTATCAAAACGAGCCACTTAAGTTGGTTTAGGCATTTGACTTGGAAGGAGGACCCAGGGAAGACCCAGGACATCCTGGAGAAATTTATTTTCTCAGCTGGACTATAAATTCTTTGGGTCACCCTGACAAGCTAAAGAACATGGCTGGAGTGAGAGGTCATGGTCCTGAAAAGCTTTGCTTAGGCTGCTGCCCTGGATGAGTGGAAGAGGATGGACGGATGGATGGACGGATGGATGAATGGATGGACGGATGGATGGATGGACGGACGGATGGATGGATGGACGGATGGATGGATGGACGGACGGATGGATGAATGGATGGATGGACGGATGGATGGACGGACGGATGAATGGATGGACGGATGGATGGATGGACGGACGGATGGATGGATGGACGGATGGATGGAGGGATGGACGGATGGATGGACGGATGGATGGGTTCTTAGACTAAAGACTAAATTATGTAGACTCTTTGCATATTTTTGTTTTATCATTTCAGTTGAACATGATGAAACTGCAGAAAATGACATCATCACTCGCATCACATGCAATGTCATCAATATATCAACTGGTCAATACCAGCTAATCAGACAAAAGACAGGTAATATTGTTTCAGTATTCAGCAGAACCATATCTGATCAAATATATTCTAATACAACAAGTCTTCATGGCCTCTTTTAAAGCTGAGCAGGTAAAACCACAGCAGCAGCTTCCTGTTGTTGATTCAAGTTAACGATAGCCTGGTGCTGGTGAAACGTCTCACCACAGACTGTCCTAGTTTAGATAATAAGTGAGGGTTTTTTTTGTTTGTTTTCTGCTCTGTGGTGAAGCGCATCAGTCTGCATTAGAAGAAGCTGCCAGCTTTGTGGTCGTCCACCTTCATGTTTTCAGAAACTCCCCCCAGTTCTTTGTGGTCAGTTCTTGTTTAACAGAAGTCACGGGGGGGAAAACATCTTAAAATCTGGTGCTCTTTATAAAAGTTATCACTTAATTTCTGCATAAAGGAGCATAAAAATGGTTAGGTGCATATTTTTTTGCACTTTGACTCTACACACCACCAACGTGGATTTTAGATGTGACTGAAGTAAGAGAAGCCTTTAATTCAAGACATGTTAACATTAGTGGTCCCATAATTTCAGCCATTTTTTATATATATATCCCCCATTTTCATAGGCTCAAAGGTAATGGGACAAATTTATATAATTTTAAGCAACTTTTTAAAATATACATATATATTTGCCACTGCAGTGTTGTGTAATAACATACCTACTATTCGGTTTCTGTACCTTCAATAAGTGTGATTTATTGTGCAGCCACTGATTCACTTGCCATCTACTCAGTAGTGAGAACGGAAGACATCAGTGATGGAGAAACAGCCCAGGAGGCCCAGGTACAGCTGCTCTTTGTCTTTAACATTTTACGTCCTGAATAACGCTCAGGATGCAACAGAACATGTGATCGATTATACATCTGCCTTAAGGAATCCTCTGCTACCCTACTACTTCTCTGCTGTCTGCCCCTCAGTTTTACCTGCACCTGAGGCCGTGTTTACACAACGGTGTTTCGAGTGGAGACATTGTTGTTTTGCTGTTGTGACGCCTTTACACGGCAACGTTTCAGAAATGATCTCTGTTTACGTAGAAATGCAAACCGCTGAAGACGCTGCAGTTCCTATTGCCAGGACACAAGTTGGCAGTGTGGATATAGGAGCCATAGTGCACATACGTGTAAGAGCCTCAGTTTCCAAAAAGCAGAATTTTCATCTGTTTACACTTAAACCGAGGCCAGAGCATTCCAGAAACGCTCCACTCTGGAGCCCGTTTCCAAAAAGTTAAGTTCTCACTCTGTTCTCGTGTAAACGGGAGACTGACATGCATCAAAACTTTGCTGCTTTAATTTGGAAATGGTGTCGTGTAAACAGGGCCTTAGACACTGAGGCCTTTGGGGGCAGGGTGTGGGCAGGGTGTGGGTGAACACTGTTGATTGGCAGTTGAGTTCTCATCTTGCGTCTGCCCCCTCAATTTTAATAGCACTCTAGTTTTTACACAGTCGTACTTATTTTTTTAAACCTCACAAACTCACATACTCCAACACATGCACCCAACATTTCACCTTCCAGATGAGTGAGGGGAGCAGACAGGTCTTTCTTTGCTTCCTGCACGGGTTGCTTAGAGTGTTGGGGGTTGGGCTGATGACTTTCGCCCACATGTCAGAAGATGGGCTGATGTGGATGAGTGTGTCTTGTTGTGCATTTGTCCTTGTATATGTATGTGTGTATATATATATATATATATATATATATATATATATATATATATATATATATATATATATATATATATATATATATATATATATATATATATATGTGTATATATATATATATGTGTATATATATATATATATGTGTATATATATATATATATGTGTGTATATATATATATATATATATATATATATATATATGTGTGTATATATATATATATATGTGTGTATATATATATATATATATATATATATGTGTGTGTGTGTGTGTATGCGTGTGCAAACACACTCAATTATTTCTTCTGCCACTTGGCCAAATGGCCATGCCATTTAAACTTGTAAATAAAGAAACAAAAGAAAAGAAAGAAACTAACAAGAGGAGCCTACAGTACAGCTCCTCTTTGCCCAGCAGTGGTGTTTGGCACAACAGAACATGCAGACAATAATTTTGCTTTCTATTCAAATGTTTCCATTGTTAAATTCAAACTTTCCTGCTTTTGCTTATTTCCTGTTTTGTTCCTGTTCCTGTACCATATGAAACATGGTCAAAGTCTCTAATAATGAGACAGTGTATAAACAAGTAATCCCTATGAAATAAAAGCTCAGCCTGCAGACTGCTCTAAACACATTTTTACTCCCCTAATGCAGCACAAAATGGAACAAAAGTTAACAAAATCAGCTACATTTTAGCTACATTAGAGAGCAGAAACATTCTTTCTTAAAGCAGTTTAATGGCCTCCTTTTAGCACAGGTGTAGTGCAGTTTTAATTCCTTTGCACATAAGTGCAGCTGTTGTTATAATAAGAAATGTTACTGTCCAGACCAGGAAGTACAGCGGAAACCTCAACAGTCATATCTGTTCACGTTTATTAACATCTATTCCAGATCTACACTGACCACACACTAAAGTGTACTGTGGGTCAGCTCCACAGTAACCCAAACCCACTCACCTCTGCTGGCTCCCTTCAGCCCCGCCCCTCCCACCCTAGTGCTCTCATGTAGTGTATGTGCTCACACTATGCTATGCAGAGCTTTTTCCAACCTCATATGTTGCCCTCTTACAGGGCAACGTATGAGATGCTTTTTTTCTCCTCACTTACCCCATTGTGTTTGCTATGTTTCCATCTTTTTTTAAAACGGAGGCGCCTCTGATGGCTGCAAGGCCGCAGACTCTTACCTCCCCTGTTTGTTTGATTTGTTTGTCTTTTTCTTGGATGAGTGTTCGGGAACATAATTTCATCGTATGTTTGACATATAATGACAATAAATTCTTCTGATTCAAAATACACCTAATATTGCAGTAGATGCTAGTTATTGCACAGAGGAGGGTTATGATCTACTGAATGTACTAATAAAGCCCAGTAACAAATATACAAAAGTAGTAGAAGAAGAAGTGAGCAGTGAGTCCGTGAAGCTATTGTTGTGTAGTGTTGAAGAGTCTGATGGCTGAGGGGTAACAACTGCTTCCCATCTTGTTCGTCCGGCCTTTGTGGGACATGAGTCGCTTCCCTGATGGCAGCAGGTTGAACAGGTGTTGTCCAGGGTGGGAGGGGTCTGCCAAGATCGCCTTTGCTCTGCTAAAGCTGCTGTGTCCAGGTGAGGTCATCAGAAATGTGGGTCTGCAGGAACTTGAAGGAGGCTACTCTCTACACATGCTCCATTGGTGTAAAGATGTATGGTCCCCTCTCTGCCTCCTGAAGTCAATGACCATCTCTTTGGTCTTAGTGGTGTTCAGCTCCAGATTGTTTTTGATGCATCACCCTGCCAGCTCCTCCATCTCCCCCCGTGATCAGGCCGACCTCTGTAGAACTGTGTAAAACCACAGCAGCTACTTCCTGCTGCTGCCTACAGTTACCTGTGGTCTTACGCTGATGAGCTCTCTCACCACACAGTCTCCTGCTTTGACCCATAACAGTGTTCCTGCTGTGACAACAAGTTTGCTTTGTGCGCTCTGGCAGCTTTGCGGTCGTCCACTTTTCCTTCTCACAGTTCTTTGTGGTCTGTTATTTCCATTGTTAAAACAACAAAACTGCGAAAAGTTGCAGTGATAAAAGAAAAGAAAAATGCATTTCTGTTGCTGTAGTGTAATCATATAACAGTACTGTTGGGCCTGCAGTACTTTCTGTGTATTTTATTGTGCAGACTGTGATTCAGCACCAGTTTCCAACCATCGTGCTAAGCTAAGCTAACCAAACCACATCCTGACTCAAGCTCAGAGATCAGACTTGTGAAGGACATCAAACTCTGTCAGAGACAAACCCATGTTTCCTGAAATGTGGAAATATTCCTTTAAAGAGGGGCAGCACAGTTCTTAAGAATACAGCCCTGAGCTGACAGAGATAGGATAGCATTAGATTTATGTCCCATCATTTTAAAAGGAATAACTATGGATTGAAAAGCTCGGAGCATGTACACATAATCGCTGTGAGCCAAATGTTCAGCCTGCTCTAAATACTCAGTTTATCACAGCTTTTTTATGCTCGACTCTGTATGATGTCATCTCAGACACATTAAGCCCCGCCCACGTTTCCATGCTTCTTCTGTTCTAAGCAGATGAAAAGCACCTTTAACATGTAGCAGGTAAAGCGGCTTGTTTCAGACAAAATGTCTGTGTCTCAGTAACTACTGAAGCTAAAGCTGGATACATGCTTTAGCATATTTCATTTACCTGTTCAGTGTAGTGGCAGTGGCGCAGTGGGTAGGCACTTGCCTTGCAGCCGGAGGATTGCTGCCCCTGTGTTGCGTTGTGTCCTTAGGCAAGACACTTAAACCACATTGCCTAACGGTAGCACCGGTCTCTGGCTGCATGACCGCAGATGCTCGTCTCTGGATGAGTGATCTGGAACGATCATTTCGTTGTGTGCCTTGTGCGCGTTGAATCTAACACCTAAATGTTGACAAACATAGGAAATTGTGCACTTGGCAACATTTGCTAGCTGTTACTGTAACTCTGTGTCACATTCTTTCTCTAAAGCAGCTGTTCCTTCCAGATGTGCCACAGTGTGTCTCAGGAACAGTCCAGAACAGGTTCTGTGTTTCCCCATCTCTTACAATAGTTTAAGGTCTGTTTTTGACTGATGCAGCATCAAGCTGCACAGACCAGATGAGGACAGGAAAGCTGTGTCCACACTGGAAACAACATGCAGTGACACAGTGACCAAAGGCCACAGAAACTCAGAATGCTGGGTCCACAAAGTGGGCGGGAACTGGGAGCAGAGGCACAGGCGATACCTAGACAAATGGCGCATGGGATGTCTCCAAGCAACCAGCTGTCAGCTTCGAAGTGATGGGTGACAATCTAACTGCTCCCATTGTGGATGCAGCGAATGTCAGACACAATAAAAGCATAGAGAATCCAGCATTTTTCAAAATAAAAGTTCCAGTTTAGGGTAAATACTTCCCTGCTGAAACACTCCTGATCTGAGCTGAAACAGTGCAAGGAATAAATGTCCCTGTATTTACTCCCAGTTTATACTGTTACAGTGTGAACTGGGACTGTGTGATGCAGAGAGGTGCAGGTTGGAGGTCTTGATTGAACTCCAAAGCTTGTAATCATGTTTCCTGTTGTTTGAACTGTGTGTGTTTGTGTTCAGACTTCGTCTACTCTTCACTGAAGTATCCACCAGTCCAAACACTGACGTCCAGCTGCTGCTCTCTGACTGCTCCCCCAGCCAAGTCTAAAGTGTCAAAAATGTTAAAAATTGTCAATAAATTCTCTTCCAATCATTAACTTATCAGTGATTATTCCATATTTTTAATTTCATAAACTTTAGGCTTAAGTTCAGAAAGCTTCTAAAAATTATCTTAAAACTGTAATTAAATGAATCTAATTTTGTTTTTGTACTTTGATGCACATCTTCAGATATCTATCTGCTCCTTTAGATCAGCCATTTAAATAAACTTATTATTTATGTAGGCTCCATGGTGTATGTTTTTTCACCACTAGGGGGAGCAGTACTGCTGCTGGCGCCTATAGCCGAGGCCTATAGCAGCATAACTAAGGGAGGGTTCAGGGTCACCTGATCCAGCCCTAACTATAAGCTTGATCAAAAAGGAAAGTTTTAAGCCTAATTTTAAAAATAGAGAGGGTGTCTGTCTCCTGAATCCAAGCTGGGAGCTGGTTCCACAGAAGAGGGGCCTGAAAGCTGAAGGCTCTGCCTCCCATTCTACTCTTAAGTATCCGAGGAACCACAAGTAAGCCAGCAGTCTGAGAGTGAAGTGCTCTGTTGGGGTGATATGGGACTATGAGGTCTTTGAGATAAGATGGGGCCTGATTATTCAAGACCTTGTAGGTGAGGAGAAGGATTTTAAATTCTTCTGGACTTGGTGACTGTGTGAAGGAAAAAACTCCCTCTTAACAGGAGGAACCCTCCGGCCTCAGCTCCGGTTAAGGCCGAGTGGACAGAAACAGGTCAAAAGACACAATGTGAAAGAGAGCCAGAGATTAATTATAATTAATGGTTAACGCAGAGATCAGTTGTTACAATGTAATAACAGACACTGACTGAACCAACTGACAACACAAACACTGTATCTGAATATAGATGAAACTTTGTGAATTATAGACTAACAATAATCAGGCTGATAGTATCAGGATCCATTTGTTACCACGCTGAGGGTCCTGATAGGCTGTATTATGAAACTGTGAAGCTTTTGTTGAACTGTGAAGAAGACTCTTCAGTCTGTTTGTTACTTCAGCTTAAACATGTCAGAAGCTCAAATTTGCCGCGCAGGCCTGTGGCAGAGGACCCAAACTTGGAGGGCAAAAAGACAGCCTGTAGGGAGCTGGGATTGTGTGTATATATATATATATATATATATATATATATATATATATATATATATATATATATATAATATATATATATATATATATATATAATATATATATATATATATATAATATATATATATATATATATATATATATATATATATATATATATATATATATATATATATATATATATATATATATATATATATGTATACACACACACACATACGCACAATCTTACTGTGGTTTGTAGTAATGTGTGTGTGTCTCTGTCATGAGGGCAAGAAGATGCAACCACACCCCCCATGATCCAGAGCCCAGGGGATTGAGTGGGAGGAGGGGAAGAGTCAGGATACATATGATCGGGAGGTAGAAGACTACCCCACGGAGGGAGAGGCAGCCAGCTAGCTACTGACTCACTAAACACCCCAGTTCCCTACACCCAACCCCAGGGCACCACTGTGCTCAAGGCTGGCACCTACCACCCACACACACACACACACACGCACACACACTGCTCTGAGGTCGGTTAGGAGACATATTTTGTGTGGAAACAGAAATGCCAGCATTAGCAAATAGGTGAGCTTGTGTGATTTATCATGTAACACGTGTTTTCTCTTACTGTACATGTGTTGTAGGGATGTGTGATACAGCTGTTCTGTCAGCAGTTTTGCCGGCACTCCACCTTCATTTTCATTAATATTTTCAGTCCCCCTTTAAATACTGACAGTTAACCATGACACATGCTGCTCAAGTTTATTTGAATAGTATTTTTTGTTATCAGCATATTTTAACATACTTTGAAAAACAAAAACCAATATGTGGGCCTGCGTTCCTGAGCCTTTTCTTTTTCTGAGATATGTATCCTAACGAGACAGCCCTACAAACATGACTTTATACAATATGATGCATCACTGTAGATTAAAACAAGTATGGAGGGCCTGAAATAAGCTGCAGTACTGATAGTTATCCATATAAAACTGATGGGGAACTGAAAAGAATCAAAGAACAGTAGCGTGTGTGAGTTTGTGTGTGTGTGTGTGGCGGAGGCACCGCGTCTACTCTCATTTCTATAAAAGTACATAAACCATGGCACACCACTGCTGTATCTGTTTCAGCTGACTGACCACAGCTGACTTTTTCTGTCTGTTTCTGAACACTTTCTCCTCCTGTTTTCAGTTACAGTGTTTCAACTCAAAGTGTTTTAACTGAAAAAGTGACTACAGTGCAGTAAAAGTTATATATTTTAAAATAAATGTATCACTTATATCTTAACTCATGGACAAAGAGAGTCCCCCCCCACTTCCTCTGCACCAATAGTAAAGCTGGTGCTCAGAGGAAGAGGGCGGGGCTTTACTTGGTGTCAGTGAGAGAAATGAAAAAAAGCTCAAATGAGTGAGAAGGACGATGAAGGAAACATCTGTGCTGTGTCTGCTCTGTAAGTAGAATCTCTGTGTTTGTTTGAATTATTGACCTTTGACTGTCTGCTCTCCTGATAACTGATGTATATTAGTGGGTATTTTGTTTACATTCACTGTATATTCAGTCCACATATTCATAGAGATCATTATAAGGGCATAAAGGCTCCAAACTGTCTGTGTACTTTTATCTAAGCTGAAACGTGCTCGTCTTCCATTAAATGACATTCATGTTTCTGCGTTGTTGTTTTCAGAGTCTTTGTAACTTTGTTCTCTTGTGTCTTTTTCTACAGCATGTGTGTCTGAAAATGAGACACTGTGATGATTTCAATTTAAAATGCAGAATTATCTGAGCTCGACTTACATTTGTGTTTCCCACACTGTGTTCATACAAACATGTGAGAATGTGAGCAGGTCAACAACGTCTGAGTAACAGAAAACTCAGAGTTTGATATGTGCTTAAAAACGATGTTGCTGCATCAACTCTAAAATGAGCAGATCTATCAGAGAGAGACGAGTTTGTGGGTCTGTCAGCTGTTTGTGTGGAGTTGTTCTTTGTGTTCACCTCAAACCAACCTGAGTGTCATTTCTCTTTAGTTCTGATCTCACTGCTGAGCTGCACAACAAACCAAGGTCAGTAACCTTCTTCTGTCACAGCTTCAACCTGATAAATGCTCACTAATATGACCTGTTTGGCTTCATGTTTCATTGTAACCCTCACAGCTCGTCTGACTGTGAGTCCCAGCAGCTCTCAGTTCTTTGAATATGACTCTGTGTCTCTGAGCTGTGAGGAGGACGACAGCTCTGCTGGATGGACTCTGAGGAGGAACACAAGCAAACAACAGAGGAGTCAGTGTGGAGATGGGTTTGGAAAACCAGCTGGTTCAGCTAATTCTTCCTGTGAAATGTGCTACATCATCCCATCAGACAGTGGAGTTTACTGGTGTGAGTCCAGAGAGGGTGCCATCAGTAACATGGTTAAGCTCACAGTCTCTGGTAAGCTGAGTGTGTGGAGTTAGTGTTGATGAAGCTGTGTGTAAATGGATGAAATGCTGTAGTTTGTCTCTGTGTTGAGGTGGATCAGTGATCCTGCAGAGTCCTGTCCTCCCTGTGATGGAGGGAGATGACGTCACTCTGCTCTGTCAAACAAAGACCACTCCCTCCAACCTCCCAGCTGCTTTCTATAAAGATGGCTCCCTCATCAGGAAGCAGCCTACAGGTCACATGACCATCCAGCATGTTTCCAGGTCTGATGAAGGCCTCTACAAGTGTGACATCAGCGGTCATGGAGAGTCTCCATCCAGCTGGATCACTGTCACAGGTGACACACTCACCTGTCTGTGTTTCTGCAGGTTTCAACATTCACAATGTGACCATAACTTAATGACTGTGTTTGCTTTATTTTAGAGAGACACACCACCACACCTCCACCTACATCCACACCTCCACCTACATCCACACCTCCACCTACATCCACACCTCATCCTACATCCACCTCTTTCCCATCAGGCTCGTCTTCTGGTCTCTCTTCTCCTATCTCTGTGTTGTTTATTGGACCAGTCTGTGTTGTGGTTCTGCTGGTGTTGCTGCTTTTGTTGGTGAGATGTGTTCACAGCAAACCTGAAGGTGAGACTCAGACTTCTGGATTTTAGGTGCATGAATATGTTTTGCTGCATAATCTGCACATCAGTGTACAGTTTCAACTGAACTCTTCAGCTGTTGGATATTACAGATAAAAAAAAAAACTTTTTCAATTTTCTTTGATTAAAGGTTCATTTAGACTCTTTACAGTAATTATATTTACTGTTACACGTGTTTCAGATCCAGACACAGCAGCAGAAGATGGCGTCACCGATAACCTCACATACAGTGAAATCACAGTAACACACAGCAAACGAGAACAAAACGAAGAATGCAGAGGTAACTTTTTCAGATGGTGGTTTAAAGACTCTGAGAGGAAAAGTGTGTTTTAATGAAGTGAGATTACTTAGAGTAGAGTGGATTTTTTTACAATGTGAGGAGATTTGTAAGTTTACAGAATAAGGAGATGTTTGTGAATACATTTATTTAAAAATAAAGATATAAGTAAAGCTACATTCTGAAGCCTCAGTGGCAGCAATTTTATCACCGCCATGTTAGTTTTTGGCCATATTTGGATAAGAGTGGAGTCTCGGCCTAAGCAGAGAAGCCCAGACCTCCCTCTCCCCATCCACCTCCCCCAGCTCATCCAGGGGACCCCAGGGTGTTCCCAGGTCAGCTGAGAGATATAATCTCTCCAATGTGTCCTGGGTCTGCCCCAGGACCTCCTCCCAGTTGGACATGCCTGGAACACCTCATCCAAGGGGCGTCCAGGAGGCATCCTAGCCTTTCAACGTGGAGGAGCAGCGGCTCTACTTTGAGCCCCTCCCAATTGGTTGCACTCCTCACCCTATGTCTAAGGGATGTGGGAGGTGGCTGTAGTGCTCAGACAGAGTAGAAACGCGCTATATAAGAACTAGTCCATTTACCACCTTTCGGAGGAAGCTCATTTCAGCCGCTTGTATTTGCGATTTCCATCACTTCCCAAAACACATGGCCATAGGTGAGGGTAGGGACATAGACTGACCAGTAAATGGACAGCTTTGCTTTCACACTCCCTCTTTACCAAGACAGCACTACAGCACTGAGAGCCCTCAGGATGAATCTCATCCACCCCGGGGGCCCTGCCACCAAGGAGTTGTTTAACCACTTCAGCAGAGTCTGGGATGAGGTCATCCCCCTCGTCCCCAGACTCTACTTCCACTACAGAAGGTGTGTCAGTGGGATTAAGGAGGTCCTCGAAGTATTCCTTCTTCCACCTGACTATAGCCTTAGTTGAAGTCAGCAGTGGATCCCTGTAATAAACCATGTGAGTGGAGCACTGCTTTCCCTCCTGAGTCTCCTGAAGGTTTGCCAGAATCACTTTGAGTCCTTTGAAAGTCTTTTTCCGTGGCCTCACCGAACTCACACCAGAGTTTTTGCTTCAGCCACCACCCGAGCTGTGTTCCACTTGGCCTGCTGGTTCTAGCTGCCTCCGGAGTTCCACAGGCTAACCAAGACCAATAGAACTAATACTTCAGCTTGATGGCTCCCTTCACCTCCAGTGACCACCGTGTAGTTCAGAGATTACTTACAACACAGGCACCAACCACCTTGCAGCCACAGCTCTGAGCAGCAGCCTCAACAATGGAGGTGCGGAACATGGTCCATTCAGACTCAGTGTCAAAGTTCTGGTGGGATTGGTGGGAGTTGGAGATTTCGCGGACTGGGGCCTCTGCCAGGCGTTCCCAGTGCACCCTCAAGATACGTTTAGGTGCGCTGGGTCTGTCCAGCATCCTCCCAGCATACTACCTGATCCAACTCACGACCAGGTGGTGATCAGTTAACAGCACAGCTCCTCTCTTCACCTGAGTACCCAGAACATACGTGTGCAGATCTGATGATGCAATTACAAAATCGATCATTGACTTGCGACCCAGGGTGTCCTGGTGCCACATGCACTCATGGACATCCTTATGTTAGGGTGTTTGTTGTTGGTATCTGTGGCCAGTCTTGTTAATGATCTAGCTGAGGGGGTTTAGGTCGGGCATCTCCGTCCAGACACCCCTGCGATAGATGAAAATCTGCAAAGTAACGGTGTTATATTTATTTTATTTTATTGTTTATCTATATTTTTAAGGCTTTATAAACCTTTACCACTCTCCTATTACAACTTGAATGATGAAGATGATGAATCATCACGATGGCGATGAAGGTGTTGCAGTATCTTCACCCTCGGCATTTACTTCTATTTCTGCTAAAGGCGTAGGCGTTACTGATGAACATAGTTATGGGGTGTTACATAAATACCTATATGCTGCAATAGCCCGCTATGTAGCCAAACTCCCCAATACAGAATTAGACATAGATTTTTTTTAAAACCTGTGATACAGTTAAGCTGCAATACGTGAACCGTGACATAGCGAGGGACCGATATATATGTGTGTGTGTGTGTGTGTGTGTGTGTGTATATATATACATTGTAAAACACTGTAAATCCAGCCACGGGTCAACTTTAGAGGGGACAGAGGTAGAGTTTGTGCCCATAGAACATCAGCAGTGCTATAACAGAGCAATTAAAGAAAAACAGCTCAATTTAGGCTGAGCTTTATTCAGACAGCAGACACATCTCGCAGGATAAGCTGGCAGAACTGAGTGCTGCTGTGAGCCGTCTGAAGAGATGACGTGAACAGAGCAAACGTCCTTTCACACAGTGACTTCTTTTTTTCTTCTCTGAAGTCTTTAAACTTCTGCATGAAAACCACAGCAGCAGCTTCCTGTTGTTGCCTCCTGTTGCTAACTGCAGTCTTATGCTGATGAAGTTTCTAACCACAGAATGGCCTTGTTAAGCTCACAATAGTCTTCGTGCTGTGAGAAGCCCTGTGCCCTGTGGTAAGCTGCACCAGCCTGCATTAAATATATGGAAGCGTTGCGGTCGTCCACGCTCACTTTTCACACGCACTCCCACAGCTCTTTCTTATGAATTGCTATCTCACAGCAATGGTCTTAAAACCTATTTATAACAGTTATCACTTACTGTAACCTTTTTATAAAGCTACATAAACAAAAATAAAGATGCTTCACCATAATCATAATTTAGTCGTACTATTGTTGCACCTGCATAATTTCTATGTGCTTTATTTGCAGAGGTTGATTCAGCTTTGGTCTACTCAACAGTGAGAAAAAAAGGCAGCAGTCACGGACAAACACCCACAGGTACAGCAGCTTTGTCGCTTCAGCTGTAGACAGAGCATAGTTAGGTGCTACTTGTCTGCCAAGCTAAAAAAAAAAATAAGCTAACTGTCCTTCATATCCTTCAGGAAGCAGAGTGCTGTAAACACTCAGTTTCACATAGTTTTGTCTACTCTTGGAACCAACATCTCCATGAATCACCACATTATCATGGTGGAGGGGTTTGTGTGTCCCAGTGATCCCAAAGGTTATGTTATCCGGGGGCTTTTGCTCCCTTATAGGGTCTCCAATGCAAATTGCTCCTGGGTGGGGAGCCAGAAAATGAGCCAATGACCCTCAAGGGAAGATCAAGGGAACAGTTTACTCTGCTCAGGATGGGGTTTCCAAGGCCCCAATCTGGAACCAGCTGGGCTGGGTGATTGAGGATGAGTGTCTGGTGTCTGGGCCTTAGCCAGTGGGGTCCAGCTGGACACTCCTGAAGAGGAGTCATGGGCCCACACTCCTATAGGCCCACCACCCACAGGAGGGTTGGATACCTCTGGGTACAGTGTGTGTCAGGTATTGACAAAGGGTGGAAGCCCTGGCTATCGAGGCTGGCTACTGGGGCATAGAACAGTACCCCTCTGGTAGGGAAGAAGCCCGAGCTAATGTGTGAGGTTGAGAGATACCAGCTAGATATATCTGACTGACTATAGCTTCAGTTGAAGTCAGCAGTGCCCCACCCTCACTATAAACTGCCTGAGCTTTTGCTTCAGACACCACCCAAGCTGCGTTCCGCCTGGCCTGCCGGTACCCATCAGCTGCCCCCAGAGTCCCACAGGCCAGCCAAACCTGATAGACTCCTTCTTCAGCTTGATGGTTCCCTTCACCTCTGGGGACCACCATCTGGTCACAACGGGCACCAACCACCTTGCAGCCACAGCTCTGGGTAACAGCCTCAACAATGGAGGTGAACACGGTCTATTCGGACTCAACGTCCTCAGCCTCCTTCAGAATGTTGTCGGTCCAGATACCCCATCCACATATTTAGTGACTACTTGCAGCGATGCACATCTGCATCCACGATAGTGAGCTTCAATATGCAAGAAGATGATCTGAGGCACAGATTTTATTGTGATTTTTAGCTGATGTGGTTTCCAGCAAAGTCACATTTGGGCCTGTGTGTGAAGCAGAGAGGTGTCGAATAATGTTTCCTGTTGTTTGAACTTTGTGCGTTTGTGTTCACACCTTAAACCAGACGCAGACGTCGTCTATGCTTCAGTGAAGTGATGCAAAGTTGGAAACTACTTCGGATGGACATCATCAAGCACCAGTCCAACCGCCGATGTCCAGCTGCTCCTCAGCGACAGCACCTGAGACCTCAGACCACATTTTTGTATATTTTTGTAAATTTTATGGCTTTTTCTTTTCTCACTGAGCTAAACTGGAGCTTCAAAAGGGTATTTTACTGCAAAGTCAGCAACGACAGTATAATTATATACATGTAATTTATGTCCTCAGTAACTGTGCTGTTATTTATATTTATTTATGCCTGATGTTCAGTTTCTGAAGATCAATAAACTTTTGATCTCACCTGTTTTTCTCACCTGGTTCTGTGGGTGTCACGTGGAAAGAGTGACTCAGTTGTGGCTGAGTGACACACGTCTGCATTCAGCACAGAAAACAATGAACATTAAACCACAACTACAGACTACAGACAGCAGGGGCATCACACAGTAGGTGTAAGCTTCACAGAAACATGTCAGTACAATGTGTGTGTGTGTGTCTGTTACACCCAGAAACCAACCAGCAGCAGCAAAGGTGGGACAAATGGTTTAAATGTTCTGGTAGCAGCACAGTTAGTGTCTGATAAACTAAAGACTCCCTCTGGCTCACTAACAGCACAGAGGCCTGTCTGATAAATCCCCACGAGTCACATTTAAAGTCTGCTGCCACCTAGTGGTAAAGCTGTGTGTTACAGCTGAGTGGCTGCTAAATTACAAATTGAACCTTTTAATGTCTGCTGGTTGACCATGAACCAGAATTTAGGGTCAGGTTGCATTTTATTCAAACACTCAGATATGAACCTAAACAGTTCATTGGAAATCTGGTGGATTTTCAGAGCATCTCACTTAACCTTAGGAGGCCCCTGGAGAACCTGGGAAATGTTGCAGAGGAATGGGACATCTGCTGTCTCTGATTACCCTGCTGCCACTGCACCCCCACTTGGGATAAGAGGATGGCTCTTCACAGAAACACTGCAGGCAACCATAATGCAATCACCCAGGAGACACGGATCATCAAGGTCTTTATGTCTTTGAGACATGCCTGTAGTTTATCTAATAAAATTATTGCAAAAATGGAGGAAATTTGTTGTTTGATCATGTCTGGATGATTTTGTGATTCACAATGAGCAGCACAAATACAAATACTACAGTGTAGGCACAGGTTTATGCACACACACATGACAGAAGGCTGGAGGGAAAGCACAACAGTGTGTTAATGAAACAAAAGTGAAATTTTCCATTATTATTGGTGACTGTGTGTGGATAAATGTGTGTGTACCCGCCAGCAGGGTTCATCCAGGAGAGGCTGCTTTAATGCAAACTGCCACTAGAAGCCTGAAATCTGTGAGTGACAGCTGACCTGCAGGATGTCCAAAAGAACCAGATAATAATTTACCGGATCAGTTCCTGCGCCACGTGTTGAAATGCACACAGAATGTTGTTGTGCAGGCATGTGATGCTCTTCCTCTTCCTCTTCTTCTTCTTCTTCTTTAGGGGTCGCCACAGTGGATCATCTACCCCCATCTCTCCCTGTCCCAGAATCCTCCTCTGTCGCACCAGCCTCCTGCACGTCCTCCTGCACCCGTGTGCCTCCTCTGCACATGTCCACACCATCTCAGCCCTGCCTCTAACTTTGTCTCCAAACCTTTGCTGCTGTCCCTCTGATTTCCCCTCTGATCCTTCTGACTTCATTAATTGTAGTTTCACACAGATCATAGTTATTTATTAGTTTATTTATTTATTTCTGAGCTGGAGCCAAATGTCTACTCTTCACTGAAGTATCCACCAGTCCAACCACTGACATCCAGCTGCTGCTCTCTGACTGCTCCCCCAGCCCCTCACAGACCATCAGCATGTTACAGAGACTTTTATTTGTTTGATGTCTTTTTCTCACTGAATTAGACTCAAACAGCTTTAAAAACACAAATATAATCTTTTTTTTAAAGTTAAATATTAAACTTTTGTGTCCTCAGTAACTTCAGTGTTATTTATATTTGCTGGGTTCAGTTTCTCTGCAGGATTAATTAAAGATAAACTTTTGATCTCAGATGTTTTTCTCACGTCATTCTGTGGCTTTCACCGAGGTGCGAGGTGGAAAATTTGATTTCCGGTTTGTGGCTAACCGATGTGCTTCTCTTCCTGCAGAAACAGAGAACAAACACAAACTGCACTGAGATGCTTCAGCACAGGATGTGAGAGTCTGAGACGGGAGAGCCTTTATTTCTTTATTTCCTCAAACACCCAGAAACCAACGAGCAGCTATTGAGAAACTCCTGAGCTGTCTCAGCCTGGACTTCACTTCCTGAACCAGCAGCTTCAAACAACCATGAGCCAAGTTTGAAGTCTGCCTCCATCTACTGGTAACACTGGGTATTGCATCAGAGCCTTTGAACTTCTCTGCATCTGCAACAGAGAGAACATAAGACACCAGTTACTGTCAGGCCAAGCAGACCCAGAGGTACAGCTGCTCTTTATTTAGTTTGAAGAAGGTAAATTTGCTTCCTGAAAGGTTAAACTGCTCTTTAAAGTGATCAGGAAGCATCTCAGCAGTGTGAGCACGGGTCAGGACCTGATCCCCTCTGCTGTGTTTGGGTAGGCAGCAGAAATAAGAGGAGGGAACATGTCATAATAAACAGAACCTGACCAAACTCATGGAGGATCTGCCCACTTGCAGCAGCTGTGTGATGAAGAACAGCTGGAGTCAACATCTGCACCTTTCTCCTCTAACACAGCAACACAGTTACACACAGAGGCTGAGGTTTACTGCACTGAGACTCTTGTTAAACGTCCTGCCAGTTTCTTTCACATTAAAAGCATATTTATGAAATACGGGAGGAAGTGCTGAGTTTCTTTCACAGCGCTTTGACACTATTCTGTGAAGTGAGCTCATTAAATATAATAATATATTTAACAAACAACTTTTGGTCTGATATGTTTATTAATGTTTAATTATAATGCCAATCAAAAAATATGTGCATGTTCTTGAAATTTCATTGCATATAAATATAGAGCTGCATATTCTATGCTGCAGGTTGAACTGTGTTTGTTTCCACAGATCAGCTGCTCCTCACTGAGGAGTTCACCTGTCCAACCTCTGGAATCCAGCTGCTGGTCTCTAACCAGTCCACCCATCAGACCTGAGGACATTCTCTTGTTTCCATCTAGTGGTAACACTCAGTTATTTTAAAATGTCGGAAATAATGAACTTATCATTGATAAGGAACCTGAATACATTGATGTGCATGCGCTCACTGTTAGAGCGCCACCTGCTGGCAACACAGTATTTCATGCATTGTACTCTAATGCACTGCTAATTCCAGGCTCACTGTATCCAGCTTGTGTGTAACCTTCAGATGCTGATGATGCTTCACATGGACATCTGTGACTTCTGGCTCGCTGCTTACCCATGAAAGAGGAACTGCTTTTAAAAGGCCTGGAAAAGATCAGAAACTCGTGAAACTCGTCACACCTCCATCGTGATGATGGCTTTCGGGTTTTATGGGTCAGATCAAGGAATATGTCAGGTTGACTCCACAGCGCCACCTACAACATCATTCCCGTCATTGCCAAAAGTTGCATCTTTTCCCGGCAGGGATCACATTCGGCAGGAGCAGCGGCTCGCAGATGGCGAGGATCTTTCATCGCCACTTGTGTCTTTAATTTGATATTGTTGTTTTTATTCAGTTTATTTTTGTTCTGTTTCTGCAGCATTTTAATCTTTAATCCTGTTTCTCCTGGTTTAAAAGCTAAATATAATGTAGGAGGCTCTACAAATCATGACAACTGTCTTTACACATGTATGTGCAGAAGTAAGCTGAAGCTAACCGGTCTCAACATGTTTATGAAATATGCAAACACGTCAGCTCAGGAGCTTCTTGGCAGTGAAACTCAGGTCCAGTCATGCAGACTCACAGTCTGTTTGCTGTGTGTGTAAAATGCTCTTTGTGTGGAAGGAGTTTGCACAATTTCAGTTTTACCTTGTTACTAAATCAGCGCCGAGCAGAAGCAGCACTGTAAGAGTTCTGTGAATGATTTTTTTTAAAAAGAACAACAAATGAAGGATGCAGTCTGAGTAATAAACACTGCATGATAAACGTCTTTGAGATATCCATGTCTTTATGGAGCTGCTTTGTGCACTGGTGTGCAGTCATGTTGGAACAGGAAGGGTTCATCCCCAAACTGTCCCACAGAGTTGGAGCATCAAATTGTCCCAAATGTCTTGGTCTGCTGAAGCATTAAGATTTCCTTTCACTGGAGCTAAGGGGCCGAGCCCAACTCCTGAAAAACACCCCCACACAATAACCCCCCCCTCCACCAAACTTTAGACTTGGCACAATGGCAAATCCAGACTCATCCACTGGACTGCCAGACAGAGCACAATGCAAATGCTTCCTGTGGCCATGGAAGTGATTGGAACACCTGAATTCAATGATTTGGATGGATGAGTGAATAATTTTGTCATTGTCACGTCTCAAAACATGGGGTCCCTGCCAGTGTTAATTTCGTTGACGAAATATTTTCGTCATAGTTTTCATCAACGATCCTTTTTTTCATGACGATAACGAGATGATAACTAAATAAAAACTACCTAAAAGGATAAAAACGATAACAAAATTAATCGACACTTTCGTCAACGAATGCTCGGCGGGGACGACATCCAATCAGAACTTATTTAATTTTGTGACAGGGCGGGACAAGTTAGGAAAACATCCAATCAAATACACAGTTGCACAAATTTGCTCTAAACCCGGGAAGGACAAACTAGCCTGTGATTGGTCGTTCCTTCCGATAGAACTAAGTGATGTAAACAATGTCAGCAGGGAGAAAGAGAAGAGCCGATTATGGACACATTTGTCCTTTGACGTTGTGACAAACAAAACGATGTGTAAACCATGTGGGGCGACTATCTCGGGTAAAAACACAACAAATATTAAACGACATCTGCAAACCAGTCACCCAGATCTCCATGCAAAGGTCAGCATTTTAATGTCCTGCAGGGTAAAGTGTTTTTCCCAGTTTGTGTTTAGAGAAAATCTCCACACCGCGGTGGATTAGCCTTTATAATCTTAGTCCTGAACACTGCCCTGTACCTTTCAGAGCGTCCTGCTGTAAAACGCTCGGATTATCTCAGTGAGGTGGTGTTAATGATCAGGTGTGTGGGAAGCAGGTGAAACGCTAATGTTAATATTATTAATGATATTCCATAACTTTTAATAAATGTTTAATTTTGTGTAAGTGTGTATAATGACTAATTCAAGGGAACTGAAGAAAAAGCTTTTACATTTTACACCCTTTATATTTTAGTTGACTAAATTCTTATGATAATTCATCGACTAAAACTATTCAGATGACTAAATTATGACTAAAACTAAATTACATTTGTGTCAAAAGACTGTGACTAAAACTAAATCAAAATTTGCTGTCAACATTAACACTGGTCCCTGCTCTTTTGGCTCTAATAAGGTCTTAATTATAATCTGTTGTGGACATGGGCAGCTGGGGACACAAAGTCATCAATGTTGTTATACTTCTTTGGAATCTACTTTAAGTCCACTGTCCCCAGTGGACACAAGCAGACACTAGAGGACCTGCAGATGTGAGAAGTATAACACACATTTAAGAAGCTTTTAGTGCACTGAGACCAAAATGAAATCACTTTGCAAGAAAGAAAGAAACACGAGAAAGAAAATATCACCACCACCATCAACACAAGATTCTATCTGTGTGAGCAACAACCGGTTATACCTGAACCAGTTGGACCAGGACACAGACACACTTCCTTTCCACCCACACGCTGCTGATGAAAATTCAGTTTGTACTTCTGAGAACCAATCATCAGTGAGAACTAGTTATTCACCGGTGAGGTTATTATGAAACGTATTGATTTTGCTGGACAAAAATAAAACTTTGATAACTCAAAGGACTTTGGACTTTGGACTTTGATTTTGGAGTGAAGTGTAGCTTTTGAGAAGAACACACACACACCCACCCACCCGCTCGCTCTCTGAATGGAAAACCCGACCTGTGGACCATTTTTTTACGACTGTTAAAACACACTTCTGAGAGTCATTGAGGACACTCGGTGTTTTTATTCAGAGCTGAATGACTGGATTTCTCTACATGTAGCTAAACCACCAGGTTGACTGTGAACATTAACAGATTAATAGACTGTTGAAGTTAATGTGGCTGAAACAGGTTTAAATCTTCACAGCTGGGTGTGTGTGAGCTTCAAATAAGCATGAATAATACTAATACAGAGCATTAATAATCTATGCACTCAGCACCTACTGGACAGGTTTTTGTTATCAGTTCTTTTGTTTGGTATCAAACAGAAATCTTTCCTAATATTTGCTTGTCGAGCAGGTGGAAAAGAGGACGTGTCCTAACGCTGCCTGATAGGGAAGTACAGGTGCATTTTCTGCTCGGTGGCTGTGAGGTGAAGTGGTGAATTCCACTTTACCTTTAGGTATTTGACTTATGATTTAACATTTGATTTTTAATTCATGAACTAATGCCTTTGTTTATTGATTTTGCTTGAGTGGAATAAAATTTCAGGTGGTTCCTTTCGACCTGCTGAAAAAGCAAACAGCTGTATGCTGACCTTGCACTTTTTTTTATTTTTGTGGATTTTTTTTTTGTCCTGATGACCAGCAGGGTGTTCGGGGGTGTCAGAGCTCCTTCAGAGCAGTAAGTGTTTAAAATGACATCTTTCAGAATAATCTCCACACTAAAAACTTAAGAAAACCATCAACAACCTTTCTTATCTGGAAATGTTTCTGCCTTTATGAAAAGCTGAAATGCACGTTCTGCTGGTGTTACTCATTCATCTCTTTCCCATTAATACTTCAGACCTGCTTTATATTTAACCTCTTTTGTTATTACGCTCTTACTCACGTTGATCTTACAGTCCAACCTGTCACATTTTATAAGATTACATGAAATTTAAATGTAATCAAAATGTATTCAATGTAAAAAGAAAAAAAAGTTTTTACAGAAAAATCATAGCTAATCTCAGATGTACAAATATGCACGTCACTGCAACGCGACTCATCTGCCACGTCAACAAAGCGACAGTCTAGAACCTTGTAATTGAGTTTATAGGTTTTATAAGTTTTATAGGCAACTATAGATTTAATATAGTCAGATTTCAAACTTGGCTCCTCTGTTACTCAGTGCAGCCTCAGACATTTAGAACAATCTAAGGCTCAAACCAGCAGAACTAGATAAATGGCCGCTGTGACCACGCTGCTCTGCTCCGCTTTGTTCTCTGTCAGCACGTTTGTGTCTGCAGGTGAGCTTTTAGGACATTATTACTCATTTATGAGTTATTTTGATTTGGTACGTTCATGTTTGTGAAGCTAACCCCCTTTTCAGCCAGTCACAGACCTCATGGGTTCCTCTGTTTTGGGTCATTTTCACCATTCTTAATTTTTAACTCTGATAAAAGTGTCATGTTATGGTTGTGAGAACAGACAAATGACTTATTTTACTTCACTTTTTTCTGATCTCCACAGCTTTAACACTATTGGCATTTATGGATTTTGATTTACTTTAACAAGTTTAAAAACAAAATCATGGAAGTGTTTTATTTTCATTCATTTAAACACCATTTTTAATCATATTCTCAGGCTCTTTGTTTGTGCAGATGGTTGGAAAGGACATTTTTGGGTCAGAAATCTAAAATAATATAATAGAGCCCTCCAGCAAAATAATACGCACATCATGTCAATCACCAAAGAAATTTTTTTCTTCATTATTTTTATTATATAAACCATTATATTATTTTTTTATTATTAGAAATTTTTTCTTTTTCAGTTTAGAAAAAATAAGTAAATAAAAGTTTGAGGAAGAGATTAAAGATTAAAGGTTATTTTTTAACCATTGCTAATAAATTGTACATTTACCATTAATCAAACTTTATTAAATAATGATGTCAGTATTAAAATAAATGTTTGTTATTTTATGAATTATGTTGTATTTTACAAGATAACAGCTGATAAGAACTGACAATAATTATGTTATCATCACATTAATATTTAAGCATTTGTTTTGTGATTATATCCAGTAAACATGATGTTTATAACATACCATAAATTCTATTTTAAACAATACTGAACTGTCTGAGTGTGTGTGTGTGTGTGTGTGTGTGTGGGGGGGGGGGGGGGGGGGGGGGGGGGCTTTTTTTCTTTTTTCCCTCCTCTCTCTGATTGGCTGCTGTAGAGGTGAACAGTTTCTCTTTGACCTTTAACCTCTCTGCTCTGTGCTGTTTCCTTTTTAAGACCAGAAAAACATCACAGCTGATCCTGGACAGAACGTCACCCTGACATGTCGAGCTCCAAACAACAACATCCTAGTGGCAGAGTGGAGGAGGCGCGACCTGAAGGGACAGTATGTCTTGATGTACCGAGATGAGCAGCTTGATCCAGAACACCAGCATCCGTCCTTTAAGAACCGGGTGGATCTGCAGGACAGACAGATGAAGGATGGAGACGTGTCTCTGATTCTGAAGGATGTGACGACTGCTGATAACGGAACATACGAGTGTCGTGTCGTCCACGGGGTCAGACGACCTATGAGGCTCCTCAGCATCATCTACCTGAGTGTTGTTGCTCCTCCTCCAGGTGAGTGAGCAGAGTTCAGTGTGTCTGTGATCAGAGGTGAAGCTGCTTCCTGGTTGCTGATGTTTGTTTCTAAAGATGTTGTTGATGAGACTTTGTAGAAAGCAGCTGTGCAAACCCAGGGTGCTGTTTTGTTATCTGGCTGCACTTATTGAGCTGTTATCCACTCTACAAGGGAACATATATCATATTATCAGTATCTGACCAATCATAAGGAAACATCATATTTGAAATATATGAAGAGTTAAAGATGTGACAGAAAGCAGCTCAGCTGCTGAAAAGCATCCATGTGAATGTGTGAGAGGAAAATCACTCTGCTGTATTATTAAAGTAATGCTGTGTGAGCAAACAGAGGGATCCTCTGCCATTAAGAACCTGATAACTGTTAAAATTAATGTTCTGCTCTTCACTCATAACTTACCTGACACCTCACACCTGTTTCTCACCTGCAGGTCAGCCTGGAGGAACCACAGAGGAGGGAGGATCTGCTGGTCTGATCGTGGGTCTGATCGTTGCTGCTCTGCTTCTTCTTGCTGCAGTTGTTGGTTTTTTGGTCTACAGAAGACGTCAGTAGAGTCTCAGAGGTTTCTCCTGATGCACAGCAGCAGCAGATTCAAATGTCTCCGTGGTTCTCCTGCTGCTGACTTTAGTGCCTTTGGGCAGCTAGAAACACAGAATCTGGGACAGACAGAAACTGATGCTGCTGAACATCCTGCAGACCTCAAACATCTTCAACATCAGTAACCACTATACTCATAAAAAACACATTTAAAAGTAATACTTTATAAGTTATATTTCAAACACCAGACATATTAAAATGTGAAGCGTGTACTCTGCTAATATCTGAGCTGTAACTGAGGCCCAAATAACCAAACTGCAAACAGGCGTCACTCCAACTGCTGCTGATCACAACATTTAAAGCTCTTCAAACAATTCACACACAAGTCGAGTCCAAAGCTGCTAAGCTATCCCCAACTGTCTCAACTCCTTCAATCACCAAAAACCTGTGACACACTGAAATGTTAAAAAGAAGCTCCTGCATCAGTAAATGACCCAGCATTAAAACCCACCATCACCACAGACCACACCCACTCCCACCATCAGGTACACTGGCACCAGCCTTCACACCTAACTGCTTTTCAGGACCCCTCAGCCAATCACAGGTCAGGTGCTTACATCATCATCAGACCTGATCAGACTGTGTTGGTGTGAACTACAGTGTTTACTCACCTTCAGTGTTTTCATGGATCTGATTTACATAAGTTCATCTCTTCTGTGTATTTAAAAACAATAACCAATAACAGAGACAGTGATCAATTTTTGTGGATGCTGTTTATGATCAAACTGATCCTCATGCAGAGATCAGCTGTTACAGTGTAATTACACACACTGACTGAACAAACTGACAACACACACACACACACACACACACACACACACACACACACACACACACACACAGATTCTGAGTGCAAATTATTTCAACTAATCAAGAATAATATCTGATAGTGTTTCATCTATTTAGTGATTTTATATATCTCTGTGTTTACTATATTGGAAATACTGTGTTAGCACAATGATTTGTAGACATGTTAATGAGAAGGGTTACAAGTGGATTGCTGTAAAGTGTTAAAACATCAAAATAAAAGAATAAATGTGCTACTTTAATGAGTCATTTTCATTAAAAAGCTTTTGATTATCTTGAACATACACAGAGAATCATATATAAAAAGGTGAGGGATGAGAAGCTACTCCTGAACTTAAACAGATCACTGGCAATCTGAGAGATTTGAAATGGTTACTGCCAAAAACAAACTGGAGGATCTCATCTGGAATGGCAGCATCGTAAAATCCCCAAGAAGCACCTGGAGAATGCTGCAGGGAAAGCAGCGTCTGAAGCACTGCTGAGGCTGCTGCAGCACTGCTTGGTGGATAATGGAGCAAAAGGCAAATTCAGAGAAAGATGCAAATGTAAGAACCAGACTGCAGGCGGCTGCCTCAGCTAACGTCAGCTCTAAACGCAGATCAAACTGAAGTGCTTGTACTCGGCCCCACAAATCTTATCCCACATCACTGTATATTCAGTACATTGGTGCGCACTTTGAACTATGACCTCACATGTTGCTAAATGCAGCGCTCTGATTGGTCAGACCTGTTTGTTCGCTTGCGAAAGTCAGAAAAATCAAACTTGATCCGAAAAAATAAATACAGTCTACTATATTGCAATGAAATTCAGTATATCTGTTCATTTGGGACAGAGCACACATTTTTAAATGACTATGCATATGGTATATTTACATATTTGGTATTGCTGGATTTAGGAAAAAAGAACATTAATTCAACAAGCCTACTGTGTTATATGACAATACATGCAGCATAATAAAGCTTGGGGCTGGAGACTCAATTTTCTCTATACTTTTCAGTTGGGGCACTTCATACATTAAGTGACTTAACACCCTGATTATGCAGACCACATTTACATATTTGATATTGAGGGATTCAGCACAACCTCACCTTTCCAACAAGCCATCATATGTGTTTCTATGACAAACCTTAGCAAAGCAATTACAAAGTAAATGAAAACATTTTGCATAGATATATTTTTTTCCATGTTCGCCTATTTTAGGTATATGTTCTAAGGTCTCTATCTACTCCATACTTTAAGATATTCCCATTCAGTTTTTTCTAGTGGGTAAAGCAAAATCCTGAATACATACGTGTCTATCCTGAAAGCTCTCAGGCCTTGTGTCATTAATTTACATCAGTTTTTGTGGGTTAACCCCCATGCGGACAGGCTGTACTTGAGTTCTTTTATAGTTTGGGGATATATAACAATATCTATCAATTTAACCATCTTGGCAGTAAAATATTTTTGGCCAAGAATCCATTTCATATAGAGGAGACCTCAGAGATGAGGAAAAACATGGTTGGGTTTAGTTCGACCTCCAGTCGGGGTATCTCAAAAACTAAAGCACTTTTTGGCAGTTTGTCACTAGGCTATGAAGACACAACCCGCCACGAACATCGTAACACACACATATAAGAGGCAAAGGTTTAAGTCACGGGCAGTTTTGGAGGAAAAAGCTTCTGAGTTTGGTGACGTGCCTTAAACACAGGTGCAATGAGCTACCTGAGGAAATCTGTCAACTTCATGAAAAGTAAAGGAAAAGTCTCAGCAGGGCTCCAGGGTGAAAGGTGACAGTGTGCGAAGGATCCACACGTCCGTGGAGCTTCAGGGACGGGACCGTGTGATTGGGGGTGTCTCCACCGCTGTGTTTGCAGCTGTGCTTTTTGCTTAGAAACTGGACACACTGTGCAGTTTACGCAGCGTTTTTCTGACTGAAAGATCAGAAATTCCGTTTTACCTGAAAAATTTGCGAATTTTCATCAGATTGAAATATATTCATTTTTCCTGATGTGATTTTTGAAGAAAAATATAATTTTATATTTTATTGAGGAAAATGTTGCAGTATTCTGGCCATTCAAATTCATATTGCTGATTAAAATGATTATTTTTAATCTTGTTCAGACCGCTACTCAGACTGTGTCTTCAATTTTGGCCCATCCTGTGAGTTTGACAGCCCTGGATTAAAGTAATGAAGGTGGTGGGTGTGATCAAAAATAGATGAAATGCAGCAGCGTTACTGATAGGTTTTAGCTTTTGGCTGAAAGAAGCACAATAGGCTGACATGTCAAGCTTTTTGGATGACTGACGGATCATTCATTAACCTTCTCATCTAGTTTCGTCTCATCAACGAAAACTCATAGACGTCTCGTCATGTTTTAGTCACCAAAGAACCATGTTTATCTCATCATCGTCTCGTTATCATCATGAAAAAAAGGGTCATCAACGAAATCATTTTGTCATTGCTAACAAAAACAACACATTAATAGAGAGGCGAAGGGAAGGAAAAGATGTGGTAGAAAAAAGTGTACAACAACAGGGATAACTGCACCCTGGAGAGGATTGTGGAAACAAACCCATTCAAACATGTTCACAAAGAGTGGACTGCAGCTGGAGTCAGTGCTTCAAGAACCACCAGCACAGACGTGTGCAGACATGGTTTCAGCTGTCACAGTCCTCGTGTCGAGGAACAAGAGACGCGTCAGAAGCGTCTCGCCTGGACTAGACAAAAAGGACTGGACTGCTGCTGAGTGCTCAGAGACTTTTATTTGTTTGATGTCTTTTTCTCACTGAATTAGACTCAAACAGCTTTAAAAACACAAATATAATCTTTTTTTTAAAGTTAAATAGTAAACTTTTGCGTTCTCAGTAACTTCAGTGTTATTTATATTTGCTGGGTTCAGTCTCTCTGCAGGATTAATTAAAGATAAACTTTTGATCTCAGATGTTTTTCTCACCTCATTCTGTGGCTTTCACCGAGGTGCGAGGTGGAAAATTTGATTTCCGGTTTGTGGCTAACCGATGTGCTTCTCTTCCTGCAGAAACAGAGAACAAACACAAACTGCACTGAGATGCTTCAGCACAGGATGTGAGAGTCTGAGACGGGAGAGCCTTTATTTCTTTATTTCCTCAAACACCCAGAAACCAACGAGCAGCTATTGAGAAACTCCTGAGCTGTCTCAGCCTGGACTTCACTTCCTGAACCAGCAGCTTCAAACAACCATGAGCCAAGTTTGAAGTCTGCCTCCATCTACTGGTAACACTGGGTATTGCATCAGAGCCTTTGAACTTCTCTGCATCTGCAACAGAGAGAACATAAGACACCAGTTACTGTCAGGCCAAGCAGACCCAGAGGTACAGCTGCTCTTTATTTAGTTTGAAGAAGGTAAATTTGCTTCCTGAAAGGTTAAACTGCTCTTTAAAGTGATCAGGAAGCATCTCAGCAGCATGAGCACGGGTCAGGACCTGATCCCCTCTGCTGTGTTTAATTATAATGCAAATCAAAAAGTATGTTGATGTTTTTTGTTTTTTATTTCATTGCATATAAATATAGAGCTGCATATTTTGTGGTGTAAGTTGAACTGTGTTTGTTTCATATCAGAGTTTCCACAGATCACCTGCTCCTCACTGAGGAGTTCACCTGTCCAACCGCTGGAATGCAGCTGCTGTTCTCTAACCAGTCCACCCATCAGGCCTGAGGACATTCTCTTGTTTCCATCTAGTGGTAACACCCATGTCATACAGCTGATCTGCAGAAGAAACTTCAGTTATTTTAAAATAACTGCATACAATGACTCCACAGCGCCACCTACAACATCATTCCCATCATTGCATCTTTTGCCAGCAGGGATTACATTCGGCAGGAGCAGCGGCTCGCAGATGGCAAGGGCCTTTCATCACCGCCAGCTGTAGCGACAGTCGGTCTGAGGATGCAAGATCATTTTCTGTTAATGGTTAGTTAAATACATATTTCTCTGGTTCAAATGTCAAATGTATGGTGTCCAGCTGAGAGGACAGGTTTGGTTTTTTGGTTTTTGGGTTTTTTTTTTTTTTTAACCTGTCATGTGTGGCAGTTTTCACAGTCGGAATGATAATCCAAAGGCACTATTGTACCAAACATATTTGCTTTTACAAGAAGTGCTCTATAAGTTTTCTATAGGCTATTCTTGTTAACTGTATTTTTATTTTATTTATTCTTGCCAGATCTGACAGGCAGGGAAAGAAGAAGAGATAAAGAAAGAAAAAAAAAAGGGGAGGGGCAGAAAAAAAAGAAGATAAAAGCGACACATACGTACACATTCACACACACACACACGCACACACACACACACACACACACACGGACATGTGGACATGTTTGTAACTCCATGAAAAATAGATTCAAAAACAAAATTTCAATTGCATTTTTTTTTCCATAAGAGGAATTAAACAAATAAACAAAAACTATCTTGACTCATAATTCATGCATGAAAGGGTTAAATCCTGTTTCTCCTGGTTTAAAAGCTAAATATAATGTAGGAGGCTCTACAAATCATGACAACTGTCTTTACACATGTATGTGCAGAAGTAAGCTGAAGCTAACCGGTCTCAACATGTTTATGAAATATGCAAACACGTCAGCTCAGGAGATTGTTGACAGTGAAACTCAGGTCCAGTCATGCAGACTGTGAGTCTGCATGACTGGATGACTGCATGATTTTTTCTTTAAAAAGAACACCAAATGAAGGATGCAGTCTGAGTAATAAACACTGCAGTGCATGTGAATTGACCTGTTTGTTACAGCAGACTGAAAGCTGCAGAAAACTCAGCTCACAAACACCTCCACCACGATAGGTGGAGATTCAAGGAGGGGTCACATGCTGCATGCATTGGTCAGACTCAGCTACCAGCTTTTTTTCACCCTCCATTTGTGTGACTGCTGTGTATGTTTACATGGGTATCATTTTGTAGTCATGTGCAAAAGAAAAGACATGCTGATTCAACTAAGCTTTTACTTGTCGGGGGGAAAAAAACTCCTCTGAAAGTCTCAAGGTTAAGTTTGATGAAGCATCAAACTCATTATTAAAACTCTAAACTCTTTTTTTATTACCGTATTTTGCGGACCATAAGGCAAAATATCAATGAACGGATCTATTTTCATACATAAGGCGCACTGGGTTAAAAGGTGCACTGCCGATTTTTGAGAAAATTTAAGGATTTTTAGTGCGGCTTATAGTGAGAAAAATACGGTAACAGGAACCAAGGAAAAAGGCAGAAGCAGCAGCCAGGACCTAATAATCAGTTCCACTTGATTAAGGGAGCATCAGCAGAAGCAGAAGATTTGGTTGTTTACTGTTCGGTGAGGTACCAAAGAGACGACACAGCCAAGTTTGCTTCGAGGTCCGTTTCCCCGGTGGACACAAACAGAGTTGTAGAGATGTGGAAACATAACAGCTTTGACTGCTCTGAGACTGACAAGTAATCACTTTACAATCAGATAATCAGTGAACACAAAAAAAACAGCAAAGAGAAAACACACACATACTCCCTTATGTCACAATTGAGGTCGCATTTCTTAACTCCCAACCTTAGGGGACACTGCTTTCTGTATGGTTTAGCGGGAAGGTTGGAACTGAATTGTACACCTCCAGATTCACAGAAAAGATATATCACTTGAGATTCTCATTTTAGGCTATTTTTCTCCATGCAGTATTTTGACCTTCTCATTGGGGACTGGGAATGCTTAATGTCCCCTTTGGGGTCTTCAGTAATACACAGATAAACAAACTATTTTATGCCACTTTTGGGGACCTTATTTCCTTTTGGGGTCTTCTGCAATATACACATACACAAACTATTTTATGTTAGTTTTGGGGGCCTTACTTTTCTTAAAGTCTTTCAAAGTAAGTATAACATAATGTTATCACTTAACCCCACCCCCCACCCACCCCAAATTTTCAGTATACTATTACTGTTCAGTGTCACAATGTAAAAGGTCATATTTTTCAATCCAATCCTACAGTAATTATTTTACAATTCAGTTTGCTAATTTGACAACATGCAAGGGGCTTGCCAGAACTTCAAAGTCAGGTCTCTATTTGTTTTGAAGAAATTACAGCTCTGTCCAACTTGTTGTGCCATAGAATAATTTAAATGTTCTGTGGCTTTTGTTACTACTCTGTTTTACCAGTTTACATGCACACTATATATGTACAGAAACGTACTACAAAAGAAAATACATGTGGACCACTGAGTGCCTGCTTCAACCAAACTTTAATAAAATAAGAACTTTGCTTCCAAATAAATTCAACATGATGTGGATACATAATGAAAACTAAATTTAAAAACTGTCAACTTAAAAAAAGTTTTTTTTGTTTTTTTTTAACCCCTCAGAATGAGGAAAGGCTTTAGGTAAAAATACACCTAATCACTGAGCCTAAAATTGTTCAAAACATAATCCGAACCATTTTACCTGAAAAACAGATAACTTAAATGGAACTGAAAATGAACAAACAGCTCTCAGTCCTTTGCACAAGCTCTTCTCTTCAAGGCAGTAATGCGATTTCTAACGTAATTTTTTACCCCAGTCCAGGTTCTGTCTTTGAGTGCATAGGGTTCTGCATTGATGCACCGAATGCAGTCCAGCTTCTGAGGCACCTTGCATGTGTGGATGAAACGCATCATGTGTCTTTCAACTGCACGTACCTCACTGTCTTCCCACTTACGTTTGGAGTTACCTTGGTTGCCTTTGAAGAAAAGATAACAGGCATCAATATACTGTTTAAATGTTTGAAATATTAAACGCCTCCCCCCGACCCCCAAATTAATGAATAAATTAATTAATCACAACTATATGATATCACATTGCTGCTTCAACATTCAGTGAGCCATATTTTTTCCATTACAATAGTTTGTGTCTATGCCAAAAAAGCCAAAACAAATTTATCACTGACCCTTTTTCAAGGGAGGATGGTAAAAAGTTGTTGGACCTGAAGAAGTCCCTGGTCCAGTGTCTTCATCCTGATCTGTTGTCTCAGTTTCTTGTGTATTTGTTGTCTCCATAGCTGAATGAAGAGACTCACTCTCATCGCTTGAGGAATCCAGATCTTGCAAATCAACTTTTTCTAAAAGTTAAAAGAAAACAAACCACCACTAGTGCATTTAATAATAATAATAATGATGATAAAAACCAGTTAAGTAGGCATTACATTTCAGAGCATCTGAGCAAAATGTACACTCCTACCTTCAGGGTCAATTTCAATATCATCGAGTGTTTGGCCTTTGTAACGTGAAAGAGTTCCGTTCTCCACTGCCAAAAGCACTTTGCTCATCTTAGCAAGCTGAAGGGTTCCCTGAGGCAAGCGGTAATACTGCCTGTGCACACGGATGTCATGACCCAGAAAGTCTGCTAGTTGGTCTGCTTCATTTTCTTGAAGATTAAGCACCTGTGACATTGTTGCTATGTGCTTTCGGAGCCTTGTTGATGTTAAGAATTCAGGGTGTTTGGCACCACTCTCCTTTGCAAACATCTGGATACAGTCTCCTCCTCGATAGGCAGATAAAGCTCCTGGTCTAGCAAACATGTAGATGTTCTCTTTGGGGACACCACAAGATTCACGCGTTTCCACAAGGAGCTCCATTGCAGAGACCATGGATGGTTTTAAGAGAACAGGAACGCCTCTCCCTCGTTTTCCACGGATTTCTACTCTGGTGAAGAAATCACACATTTTGTTCTCAAGTGGGGTCAGGCAAGCAGTCATGTCCACATTGATTTCTGACTTTTTTCTATCTTTGAAGGTGGACAACTCCATTCGTGATACCTCTCCTTCTCTTCTTCTGTTAAAAATGATCACTTGAGCAAGTGTTACTTTGGCAAGCATTGCATAGTGGTATGGAGTGGGCGTCAATCTCAGTACTTTTTCAGCACCAGCTTTAACAGTCTCCATATGGCTATCCAAACATTTGACATCATCTGTCAAAGGTAAAATCTGTGGTGCATTCCACTTGGACTCCTTCATAGTTGTTGTTGCACCTCTGGTGATCAGTCCCTTCCATCTAAAATTTTTGATCATCCTAAATTCTCGGGCAAATTGCACAAGGCTTGGGTCTCCGTCTTCTGAGGACAAGTTGTCAGTCTCAACAAGCTCAGAGATAATTCCCAGATTGTTGCCAATTTTTAGAGCCAAGGAAGGTTTCTGGAAGGTATTTCCCTCTGGATTGTACCCAGCCAACTCTTTCACTGCAGATATCAAATGATTGAAGTTTGCAGGATAAATCAGTTCCTCTGCCTTTTGAATGGCAGTATTCTTCCGAGTCGTAAGAAGCAGTCGCCCAAGTTCCCTAAGCCTTTGCCTTATGTAGTCATGTCTGTTCTTTCTTGAGCCATTCAGATCATACAGGTGCTGTCCAAACTGCAGAAGAAGTTGGTCATTTTGAATTAATTGAGTAATTTCATCATATTTCATACAGGAAATAACAGTTTTCAAACCCTCTCCAATGTCACGAGCAACAGCAGTTTTCAGTGCACATTTGGATCGAACTCTCTGCTTCCCATTCTTGGAGTCTTCATTACTTTCTTTCTTTGCTGGGCATCTTCTCATGTGCTTCCACAGTGTTTTCTTAGCATAGAGTCCTTGGCAGTGATAACAGTGAATGAAATCAATGGCACCCCTGGATTTCCTTGGTCTATAGCAGGCCTGGAGCTCACCGGCTCCCCTCTTGACCACACTGGCATTATGGGCAAAGTTTCCACGTCTTCTAAGCATGTTCAACCTATTGCGTCTCTCTCTTGAATTTTTGGGATATTGAAAGGCAAGAGCAACCTCTTCTACATTTTTATGTACAGCCTCCAGGTGTCGTGCAAGTTTTGATGTGGGTTGGAGACAATACAGACAATAGTTTCTCTTATTATACACACGGCGATTTCCAGACTTTAAAGGTGGTAACACTTTGATCGAGTCCGAAATCTCTTCAACTCTGCTTTTCTTTGGTGTACTTTCATTGCTATTTGTTGCACTTTGGGATAAGAACCTTCTCTTTCTTGGAGTTTCAGAAATCTTCTTCTTAGGACTAATGGTAACATTTCTATTCACTGAAATTTCTGAAGAAATATCTTGTTTTGATGGCGATAAATGGGGGTATCGCAGAGAAGGTAGAGGCTTCTTTGCAATTGGATTAAGAGGCACATCTTCGTCTTTCTGAGAGGAACTTCCTTCAGAGTCTGGAATATAATCAGCATCACTATAGTCTGTGTAATCAGATTCATCAAAAGATGTTTCTGTATATGTAGAGACCTTAAGGAAAAATACCATCGATTTAATATTTAGGGCATAAGTGAAGCATTTGGGTTTGAAAAGTTTAAAAGTGAAAGCCATTTAAAGATCAACAGTAATATAAAAAAATACCTGTTTTTGTCTTGATGGCCTCTTTTTTAAGTATTCAACAGAGCAATTTTCAGGTTGAATTGGTGATGTGGAAACTCTTGCCTTAAATAAGGATTGACAAAAAGATTGAGTGTCTAGAAATAGTATAATTATTACAATTTATTATTGTGGACTAAAAATCCAAATAAGGAAATAGTAAAAGTAATAGAAAAGTAAAAACAGTAAAAGTAATAAAAGTAATACTGGTACAACAAAAAATTCAAACTGTACATTTCTTTTTTGAATATGCCTTTTGTTTTTTGAAGGAGATGAAAAGGAAATAATAACACTGAAGTAGACTGAACAGCAATGAACTATGTTAAATTTAAAGACTTGTTACCAGACTTTCGGTTACCTGCTGCTCATTTTCCAATCTTTCGCTGGTCCTTAATTCCTCCAAGAAGGAACTATCAGATGAAGGTAGTGGCTATGAAGATTTTAAAAAAAAATGCATTATATAGTAGACAAATATTTGACATAAATCTTTTTGTCATTACATCACAATTCATACACTACTTGTCCCACTCATCAAACATCTGAATATCCCTTTTATAGGCTGCAAGTTGTAATGGTACCTGAATATCATGCTGAGAACTCATATCAGTAGTATTTTCAGGCTGGGATTTTAGCTGTGAACAAGAACGTAAAATGGCATGTTAGTTTGTAAAAGAGAAAATCAAATCAGCAAAAACTTTAAATATAAACGCTGCCCGACCATATATGGCCAGAGTGTTGCATGTCCAGTACACTTAACATAAGAAATGTTGTCATCCATTACAAAAATATATATTCAAGCCTCTTTGTACACACTTGCTAAATAATCAAGTACAGTACTCACAAGAGCATCCAGTTTTGCCAGTTCCTGTGCTAGTTTTGCACGTTTCATTAAAATCATGGTGTAATGTTTTTCTTTAGCATTATGCTCCTCCTCTGCCATTCTGTGACGTTTCAGGCATTTCTCATGATGCTGCCGCAGCTTGGTTAACCGTGACTAAATAATTAAAAAAGAAAAAAAAAAATGAGAAAAAATGGAACAGTCATCTAGTTTGTATATTTTATTCAACTGAAAAAAGACATCTAATTTCACAAATGGATTGTTACCACACAATTATTACCATGCTAATTCATTAATTACTTTCAAAGAAAAACTATTATAACTTTGAAGCATTTGTTAAATCAATTTCAAGTTCTTGTTTAAAAATGTTATTGGTTAAGCATCACTAAAAAAGACTAAAATCTACAGTGAAATCTCTTTAGTGTTGATTTTGCTCCTGATTTTGATTGGTCAATTTCTTGTCTTTCGAAATCAATGACAAAAGGAAGGCTGTTAGAACATCACGGTCAATAACTCGATGAAATCTGCGGAATTTACTTAGATAGAAACTTTTTAAATGACTGAAAAATTAAGTTTACTGTACTGCTTGATAACTAGGATCGAATGGAATGTATATATGACTGAATTGAAATGATTTATTTCTTTATCTTTTGGTAAAGTGCCTCGAGACGTCATTTGTTGTGAATTAGAGCTATATAAATAACCTAAATTCAATTAGATTGATTTGTGAAGATGAAACTTGCCTGATGGCGGTGTTCATCATTGCCAGTTTGGTTGCTCACTTCAGGGGTAGAAGATTTGTCCTGAAAACAAAAACATAACTTCATTATAAACTACCAAAACATATCCAGATATAGTCCCCAGCACGCCTCACTTTACTGACTTTTGGGGAAGTTTCTAACGCAAATACACTCTCCTTTAACCTAAATGAGGACAATCAAAGAGAGAGTCTACTGAGGTAACGGATAAAACCATGAACCCTCTGATTACTAAAAATCTGCTGCTGTTAAGGCATGTTTTATTATTTTAGGATAGATTTCTTCATATTGGTCCTGATTTGGATTGGTATATGTCCTGTATTTTTAAATCTTAGACATATTGAATGACTTGTGCAGATGAAACTTACCTGATCGTGGTGTTCATCATTGCCAGTTTGGTTGCTCACTTCAGGGCTATAAGATTTGTCCTTAAAAGAATGACATAAATTCATTAAAAAGTACCAAAACATATCCAGATATAGTCCCCAGCACGCCTCACTTTATTGACTTTTGGGGACATTTCTAACACAAATACACTCTCCTTTAACCTAAATGAGGACAATCACAGAGAAATTCTACTGAGGGAATGGATAAAACCATGAACCCTCTGATTACTAAAAATCTGCTGCTGTTAAGGCATGTTTTATGATTTTAGGATAGATTTCTTCATCTAGGTCCTGATTTGGATTGGTATATGTCCTGTATTTTTAAATCTTAAACATACTGAAGGACTTGTGCAGATGAAACTTACCTGAGCGTGGTGTTCATCATTGCCAGTTTGGTTGCTGACTTCAGGGGTAGAAGATTTGTCCTGAAAACAAAGACATAACTTCATTAAAATCTACCAAAACATATCCAGATATAGTCCCCAGCACGCCTCACTTTATTGACTTTTGGGGACGTTTCTAACACAAATACACTCTCCTTTAACCTAAATGAGGACAATGACAGAGAAAGTCTACTGAGGGAATGGATAAAACCATGAACCCTCTGATTACTAAAAATCTGCTGCTATTAAGGCACGTTTTATTATTTTAGGATAGATTTCTTCATATTGGTCCTGATTTGGATTGGTATATGTCCTGTATTTTTAAATCTTAGACATACTGAAGGACTTGTGCAGATGAAACTTACCTGAGCGTGGTGTTCATCATTGCCAGTTTGGTTGCTCACTTCAGGGGTAGAAGATTTGTCCTGAAAACAAAGACATAACTTCATTAAAATCTACCAAAACATATCCAGATATAGTCCCCAGCACGCCTCACTTCATTGACTTTTGGGGACGTTTCTAACACAAATACACTCTCCTTTAACCTAAATGAGGACAATCACAGAGAAATTCTACTGAGGGAATGGATAAAACCATGAACCCTCTGATTAGTCTCTGGAGCTTGAAAAAAGGTGACTGGACTTCTTTTTGTTTCTTGAAGACGTTTCACCTCTCATCCGAAAGGCTTCTTCAGTTCTCAACCAAATGATGGAGAGACCCACGTATTTGAACCCCTGTGGGCGTAGTCCCTTGGAGGTGGTTATGACCGTCTATTGTTCATGTGTGTAAACACATGTGCCAAGGTGTGAAGGAGGCGTGGGTCATTTCGATCAGTGGTTTCAGTTGAAACCAATTTAGGATTTCGCTGTATTGTTTCATGTGGCCTATTGGGGTCACTGGAACAAAGATGTGAATGGGGTTGAGACGTCTGGGAAGGGAGCTCAGGATAGCACTGTAAGTGGGGGAAAGTTGGTGACGTAATGTAGATGTTATGTAGATGACACCTGGGTCAAAATCAAAACCCAAGAAGTAGAAGCCTTCACTGACCACATCAACTCAGTGGATAAATACATACGTTTTACCAGGGAGGACACCAGAGATAACAAGTTACCATTCCTGGACTGTGCAGTGCTTATCAAGAAAGATGGAAGCCTCAACTTTGAAGTTTACCGGAAGCCCACACACACAGACCAGTATCTCCTCTTTGACTCCCACCACCCTCTGGAACACAAACTTGGGGTGATCAGGACCCTACAACACCGGGCAGCAAGTGTTCCCTCTGAGGCAGAAGGGAAACAAAAGGAACACACACATATTAAGAAAGCCCTCAAAACATGTGGTTACCCCAACTGGCCTTTCATCAAATCAGCCAAGATGGACAGGAATGAAGGTCAAACACAAACTACAGAGAATAAGAAGGACAAGAGGAAGAACATTGTCATCCCTTATGTGGCAGGCTTGTCAGAGAAACTCAGAAGAATTTTCTCCAAGCATGACATCCCAGTATACTTCAAACCAACTCACACCCTAAGGCAAAAACTGGTTCATCCCAAGGACAAACCACCCAAACACAAGATCAGCAATGTAGTGAATGCTGTCCAGTGCAGTGAAGAGTGCTCAGACCTCTACATTGGAGAAACCAAACAGCCTCTTCACAAACGAATGACACAACATAGAAGAGCCACAACAACAGGACAAGACTCAGCTGTACATCTGCATCTGAAGGAGAAAGGGCACTCTTTTGAGGATGCCTGTGTTCACATTTTGGACAGGGAAGACAGATGGTTTGAAAGAGGAGTGAAAGAAGCCATCTATGTCCACTGTGAACAACCATCATTGAACAGAGGAGGTGGATTACGTCACCAACTTTCCCCCGCTTACAGTGCTATCCTGAGCTCCCTTCCCAGACATCTCAACCCCCATTCACATCTTTGTTCCAGTGACCCCAATAGGCCACATGAAACAATAGAGCGAAGTCCTAAATTGGTTTCAACTGAAACCACTGATTGAAATGACCCACGCCTCCTTCACACCTTGGCACATGTATTTACACACATGAACAATAGAGGGTCATAACCACCTCCAAGGGACTACGCCCACAGGGGTTCAAATACCTGGGTCTCTCCACCATTTGGTTGAGAACTGAAGAAGCCTTTCGGATGAGAGGTGAAACGTCTTCAAGAAACAAAAAGAAGTCCAGTCACCTTTTTTCCAGCTCCAAAGACTACTATGACCTGGATGACTGAGAATCTACACAGACAACCCTCTGATTACTAAAATTCTGCTGCTGTTAAGGCATGTTTTATGATTTTAGGATATATTTCTTCATCTAGGTCCTGATTTGGATTGGTATATGTCCTGTATTTTTAAATCTTAAACATACTGAAGGACTTGTGCAGATGAAACTTACCTGAGCGTGGTGTTCATCATTGCCAGTTTGGTTGCTGACTTCAGGGGTAGAAGATTTGTCCTGAAAAAGAATGACATAACTTCATTAAAAACTACCGAAACATATCCAGATATAGTCCCCAGCACGCCTCACTTTATTGACTTTTGGGGACGTTTCTAACACAAATACACTCTCCTTTAACCTAAATGAGGACAATCACAGAGAAAGTCTACTGAGGGAATGGATAAAACCATGAACCCTCTGATTACTAAAAATCTGCTGCTATTAAGGCATGTTTTATTATTTTAGGATAGATTTCTTCATATTGGTCCTGATTTGGATTGGTATATGTCCTGTATTTTTAAATCTTAAACATACTGAAGGACTTGTGCAGATGAAACTTACCTGAGCGTGGTGTTCATCATTGCCAGTTTGGTTGCTCACTTCAGGGGTGGATTTGTCCTTAAAAGAATGACATAAATTCATTAAAAAGTACCAAAACATATCCAGATATAGTCCCCAGCACGCCTCACTTTATTGACTTTTGGGGACGTTTCTAACACAAATACACTCTCCTTTAACCTAAATGAGGACAATCACAGAGAAAGTCTACTGAGGGAATGGATAAAACCATGAACCCTCTGATTACTAAAAATCTGCTGCTATTAAGGCACGTTTTATGATTTTAGGATAGATTTCTTCATCTAGGTCCTGATTCGGATTGGTATATGTCCTGTATTTTTAAATCTTAGACATACTGAAGGACTTGTGCAGATGAAACTTACCTGAGCGTGGTGTTCATCATTGCCAGTTTGGTTGCTCACTTCAGGGGAAGAAGATTTGTCCTGAAAACAAAAACATAACTTCATTAAAAAGTACCAAAACATATCCAGACATAGTCCCCAGCACGCCTCACTTTATTGACTTTTGGGGACGTTTCTAACACAAATACACTCTCCTTTAACCTAAATGAGGACAATCAAAGAGAAAGTCTACTGAGGGAATGGATAAATCCATGAACCCTCTGATTACTAAAAATCATATAGAAATACAAATACACTCTCCTTTAACCTAAATGAGGACATAAATCAAAATCCGGCTGAGGGCACTGATAAATAAATTAACTTTCTGATTTTTAAAGAATTGCTTGTATTAAGGTATGCTCCATGACTTTTGGATAGATTTCTCTGTCTTTGTACTGATACTGATCGGTAGGTTTTCTGTTCTTTTAAAACATTGACATAATGAAGGATTTCAGAAGGATTCATGCTTACAAGAGTGTGGGTTGTTTTGGACAATAAATAATAGATTCTTTGGTGATGCAGTAGTTGTTATGATTTGGCCATGGATTTCTTCATCCAAATTTGAATTCTAAATTGCTCTATGTCCTGTCTTTTCCAAAGTGACATGAGGATTTCAGAACATTGCATTTACCTGCATTCATTTGTTGTCATCTACTGCTACTAGAAAGTTAATAAATAAAACCAAAAATCTCAAGAGCCTATAATTGCAGTCTGTGTCTATGCAAAACAATTTTTTGTGCTGAATATATCTTTTATTTAAAACTATCAGATAGATAACTATTTACATGTGTAGAGTTAATTTATACTATGGGCCATTCAAACATCAGCAAAGCAATTGCCAAAATGTGTACTGACATTCAAAACACTGATACCTAGTTAAAATAAAAACAAGACTTTAAATCTCAGTGTTAAAAATAACAACACCTTGATCTGAAGAATTTTTTTATGTGTTTTAAATGCACAGTTTATGTATATGTTTGAGTCAAATTAAAATATGGCAAAACATATCTCATTTTACATTGTGTGCATTAAATTAGCTTACCATCTTGCGCCAAGGCCAATCAGCTTTTCCGTAGTTATAAGTTATTTCTTCTCCTGGTTCAATGTCTCGGAGGGCAAACAGGCAAAGATGTGGTATCCCTTCAACTTCAACTGTTTTCATCTTACAGTTAGGCCTTCGGTGGTCATCGTTCACTAGTTGTCCTAGTGACTTGTCTTCAATAGAAGCATCAATGCTTGAAGAAAACAGCATCAACATCAGAGTAAATCAGTAAGATGTATATCAGATGTCTATATCAAATGAATTACAGGTAGTTGCTAAAATTGTATTGTATTACCTTTGCATAGTTTTTAAGATCTTGGGACAACCCATTTTAAAAGTATAACATAGGTCCATAATATATTGTAATATGAAATATATCTTACCACCAGCAGGTCCCTTTCCATTTGAAATCAAACAAAAAAACTTCCACTGTATCATTGAATTTATCTCTTTGAAGGTAAGGATCCACTTTAGAAAGCTTTCCACGGTATTCAAGGATAAAATCTCCCTGTTTGAAAAGCTGTGTGGCAATTACACCACGACCTTTAAAAGAAGAAAACATTGGTGTTTTTTAAAAAAAGTACCACTTGGTTTACATAAGTAAACCAAGTGGTACTGTTTATTGGTGATCTAACTTTGCAAATGTAAAAATGACACCATACCTTTGCATGGGTTGATGAACTGTTCTGTTAGACCAGTCTTGTCAATTTTCAGCTTAATATAGTATTCTGCGTCATGTTGAGGTTGAACTCTTCTTCTCCTTACAGACGTTTTCATTGTTACTATCAAACCTGTTTTCTCTCTGTAAAGAGGGATTTAAAAACCTTGTTATTCCCCTGGTTCCCTATCAAAGTGCATGATAACATTGCTCAAGCAGAAATAGAAGATGGAACTATATAGAGTATTATATACTTTTAAAGATTACATATTACGTTGAAATTTAACATTTCTACTTTTAAGTTACAGTTCACTGCAAAGCCCCAGAAGATAAATAAGACCCTGCAGCTTATGTGTGTCACATTGTTTAAAGAAAAAAATGATAGTGCTGTGCATGATGCTCAGTGAGTTTTGCTATTTAATTAGCACCTCTTAATTAACCTCATGGTTAGCTTGCACATTAAATTTGTAAGGCTGCTAATAAACTTATGTTTTCAAATTGGAATCATCATAGCATAGAAAGCTAAAATGACCTAAACTATTTAAAGTTTGTTTGTCAAAGACCAAGTTTAACCAAAAAAGCCTTAGCTAAGCTAAACGAAGCTAAGCGAAGCTAAGTTAACTCTAAGCGCAGCTCAGTT
>CM024194.1:8598636-8718636 GCA_013435755.1 Amphilophus citrinellus
ACGTTTTTACCCCAAATTTCCAGGTTCTGTCTTTGAGTGCATAGGGTTCTGCATTGATGCACCGAATGCAGTCCAGCTTCTGAGGCACCTTGCATGTGTGGATGAAACGCATCATGTGTCTTTCAACTGCACGTACCTCACTGTCTTCCCACTTACGTTTGGAGTTACCTTGGTTGCCTTTGAAGAAAAGATAACAGGCATCAATATACTGTTTAAATGTTTGAAATATTAAACGCCTCCCCCCGACCCCCAAATTAATGAATAAATTAATTAATCACAACTATATGATATCACATTGCTGCTTCAACATTCAGTGAGCCATATTTTTTCCATTACAATAGTTTGTGTCTATGCCAAAAAAGCCAAAACAAATTTATCACTGACCCTTTTTCAAGGGAGGATGGTAAAAAGTTGTTGGACCTGAAGAAGTCCCTGGTCCAGTGTCTTCATCCTGATCTGTTGTCTCAGTTTCTTGTGTATTTGTTGTCTCCATAGCTGAATGAAGAGACTCACTCTCATCGCTTGAGGAATCCAGATCTTGCAAATCAACTTTTTCTAAAAGTTAAAAGAAAACAAACCACCACTAGTGCATTTAATAATAATAATAATGATGATAAAAACCAGTTAAGTAGGCATTACATTTCAGAGCATCTGAGCAAAATGTACACTCCTACCTTCAGGGTCAATTTCAATATCATCGAGTGTTTGGCCTTTGTAACGTGAAAGAGTTCCGTTCTCCACTGCCAAAAGCACTTTGCTCATCTTAGCAAGCTGAAGGGTTCCCTGAGGCAAGCGGTAATACTGCCTGTGCACACGGATGTCATGACCCAGAAAGTCTGCTAGTTGGTCTGCTTCATTTTCTTGAAGATTAAGCACCTGTGACATTGTTGCTATGTGCTTTCGGAGCCTTGTTGATGTTAAGAATTCAGGGTGTTTGGCACCACTCTCCTTTGCAAACATCTGGATACAGTCTCCTCCTCGATAGGCAGATAAAGCTCCTGGTCTAGCAAACATGTAGATGTTCTCTTTGGGGACACCACAAGATTCACGCGTTTCCACAAGGAGCTCCATTGCAGAGACCATGGATGGTTTTAAGAGAACAGGAACGCCTCTCCCTCGTTTTCCACGGATTTCTACTCTGGTGAAGAAATCACACATTTTGTTCTCAAGTGGGGTCAGGCAAGCAGTCATGTCCACATTGATTTCTGACTTTTTTCTATCTTTGAAGGTGGACAACTCCATTCGTGATACCTCTCCTTCTCTTCTTCTGTTAAAAATGATCACTTGAGCAAGTGTTACTTTGGCAAGCATTGCATAGTGGTATGGAGTGGGCGTCAATCTCAGTACTTTTTCAGCACCAGCTTTAACAGTCTCCATATGGCTATCCAAACATTTGACATCATCTGTCAAAGGTAAAATCTGTGGTGCATTCCACTTGGACTCCTTCATAGTTGTTGTTGCACCTCTGGTGATCAGTCCCTTCCATCTAAAATTTTTGATCATCCTAAATTCTCGGGCAAATTGCACAAGGCTTGGGTCTCCGTCTTCTGAGGACAAGTTGTCAGTCTCAACAAGCTCAGAGATAATTCCCAGATTGTTGCCAATTTTTAGAGCCAAGGAAGGTTTCTGGAAGGTATTTCCCTCTGGATTGTACCCAGCCAACTCTTTCACTGCAGATATCAAATGATTGAAGTTTGCAGGATAAATCAGTTCCTCTGCCTTTTGAATGGCAGTATTCTTCCGAGTCGTAAGAAGCAGTCGCCCAAGTTCCCTAAGCCTTTGCCTTATGTAGTCATGTCTGTTCTTTCTTGAGCCATTCAGATCATACAGGTGCTGTCCAAACTGCAGAAGAAGTTGGTCATTTTGAATTAATTGAGTAATTTCATCATATTTCATACAGGAAATAACAGTTTTCAAACCCTCTCCAATGTCACGAGCAACAGCAGTTTTCAGTGCACATTTGGATCGAACTCTCTGCTTCCCATTCTTGGAGTCTTCATTACTTTCTTTCTTTGCTGGGCATCTTCTCATGTGCTTCCACAGTGTTTTCTTAGCATAGAGTCCTTGGCAGTGATAACAGTGAATGAAATCAATGGCACCCCTGGATTTCCTTGGTCTATAGCAGGCCTGGAGCTCACCGGCTCCCCTCTTGACCACACTGGCATTATGGGCAAAGTTTCCACGTCTTCTAAGCATGTTCAACCTATTGCGTCTCTCTCTTGAATTTTTGGGATATTGAAAGGCAAGAGCAACCTCTTCTACATTTTTATGTACAGCCTCCAGGTGTCGTGCAAGTTTTGATGTGGGTTGGAGACAATACAGACAATAGTTTCTCTTATTATACACACGGCGATTTCCAGACTTTAAAGGTGGTAACACTTTGATCGAGTCCGAAATCTCTTCAACTCTGCTTTTCTTTGGTGTACTTTCATTGCTATTTGTTGCACTTTGGGATAAGAACCTTCTCTTTCTTGGAGTTTCAGAAATCTTCTTCTTAGGACTAATGGTAACATTTCTATTCACTGAAATTTCTGAAGAAATATCTTGTTTTGATGGCGATAAATGGGGGTATCGCAGAGAAGGTAGAGGCTTCTTTGCAATTGGATTAAGAGGCACATCTTCGTCTTTCTGAGAGGAACTTCCTTCAGAGTCTGGAATATAATCAGCATCACTATAGTCTGTGTAATCAGATTCATCAAAAGATGTTTCTGTATATGTAGAGACCTTAAGGAAAAATACCATCGATTTAATATTTAGGGCATAAGTGAAGCATTTGGGTTTGAAAAGTTTAAAAGTGAAAGCCATTTAAAGATCAACAGTAATATAAAAAAATACCTGTTTTTGTCTTGATGGCCTCTTTTTTAAGTATTCAACAGAGCAATTTTCAGGTTGAATTGGTGATGTGGAAAATACAGAAGGAACTCTTGCCTTAAATAAGGATTGACAAAAAGATTGAGTGTCTAGAAATAGTATAATTATTACAATTTATTATTGTGGACTAAAAATCCAAATAAGGAAATAGTAAAAGTAATAGAAAAGTAAAAACAGTAAAAGTAATAAAAGTAATACTGGTACAACAAAAAATTCAAACTGTACATTTCTTTTTTGAATATGCCTTTTGTTTTTTGAAGGAGATGAAAAGGAATAATAACACTGAAGTAGACTGAACAGCAATGAACTATGTTAAATTTAAAGACTTGTTACCAGACTTTCGGTTACCTGCTGCTCATTTTCCAATCTTTCGCTGGTCCTTAATTCCTCCAAGAAGGAACTATCAGATGAAGGTAGTGGCTATGAAGATTTAAAAAAAAAATGCATTATATAGTAGACAAATATTTGACATAAATCTTTTTGTCATTACATCACAATTCATACACTACTTGTCCCACTCATCAAACATCTGAATATCCCTTTTATAGGCTGCAAGTTGTAATGGTACCTGAATATCATGCTGAGAACTCATATCAGTAGTATTTTCAGGCTGGGATTTTAGCTGTGAACAAGAACGTAAAATGGCATGTTAGTTTGTAAAAGAGAAAATCAAATCAGCAAAAACTTTAAATATAAACGCTGCCCGACCATATATGGCCAGAGTGTTGCATGTCCAGTACACTTAACATAAGAAATGTTGTCATCCATTACAAAAATATATATTCAAGCCTCTTTGTACACACTTGCTAAATAATCAAGTACAGTACTCACAAGAGCATCCAGTTTTGCCAGTTCCTGTGCTAGTTTTGCACGTTTCATTAAAATCATGGTGTAATGTTTTTCTTTAGCATTATGCTCCTCCTCTGCCATTCTGTGACGTTTCAGGCATTTCTCATGATGCTGCTGCAGCTTGGTTAACCGTGACTAAATAATTAAAAAAGAAAAAAAAAAATGGAACAGTCATCTAGTTTGTATATTTTATTCAACTGAAAAAAGACATCTAATTTCACAAATGGATTGTTACCACACAATTATTACCATGCTAATTCATTAATTACTTTTGAAGAAAAACTATTATAACTTTGAAGCATTTGTTAAATCAATTTCAAGTTCTTGTTTAAAAATGTTATTGGTTAAGCATCACTAAAAAAGACAAAAATCTACAGTGAAATCTCTTTAGTGTTCATTTTGCTCCTGATTTTGATTGGTCAATGTCTTGTCTTTCGAAATCAATGACAAAAGGAAGGCTGTTAGAACATCACGGTCAATAACTCGATGAAATCTGCGGAATTTACTTAGATAGAAACTTTTTAAATGACTGAAAAATTAAGTTTACTGTACTGCTTGATAACTAGGATCGAATGGAATGTATATATGACTGAATTGAAATGATTTATTTCTTTATCTTTTGGTAAAGTGCCTCGAGACGTCATTTGTTGTGAATTAGAGCTATATAAATAACCTAAATTCAATTAGATTGATTTGTGAAGATGAAACTTGCCTGATGGCGGTGTTCATCATTGCCAGTTTGGTTGCTCACTTCAGGGGTAGAAGATTTGTCCTGAAAACAAAAACATAAATTCATTAAAAACTATCAAAACATATCCAGATATAGTCCCCAACACGCCTCACTTTACTGACTTTTGGGGACGTTTCTAACACAAATACACTCTCCTTTAACCTAAATGAGGACAATCAAAGAGAAAGTGTACTGAGGGAATGGATAAAACCATGAACCCTCTGATTACTAAAAATCTGCTGCTGTTAAGGCATGTTTTATTATTTTAGGATAGATTTCTTCATATTGGTCCTGATTTGGATTGGTATATGTCCTGAATTTTTAAATCTTAGACATATTGAATGACTTGTGCAGATGAAACTTACCTGAGTGTGGTGTTCATCATTGCCAGTTTGGTTGCTAACTTCAGGGGTGGATTTGTCCTTAAAAGAATGACATAAATTCATTAAAAAGTACCAAAACATATCCAGATATAGTCCCCAGCACGCCTCACTTTATTGACTTTTGGGGACATTTCTAACACAGATACACTCTCCTTTAACCTAAATGAGGACAATCACAGAGAAATTCTACTGAGGGAATGGATAAAACCATGAACCCTCTGATTACTAAAAATCTGCTGCTGTTAAGGCATGTTTTATGATTTTAGGATAGATTTCTTCATCTAGGTCCTGATTTGGATTGGTATATGTCCTGTATTTTTAAATCTTAAACATACTGAAGGACTTGTGCAGATGAAACTTACCTGAGCGTGGTGTTCATCATTGCCAGTTTGGTTGCTGACTTCAGGGGTAGAAGATTTGTCCTGAAAACAAAGACATAACTTCATTAAAATCTACCAAAACATATCCAGATATAGTCCCCAGCACGCCTCACTTTATTGACTTTTGGGGACGTTTCTAACACAAATACACTCTCCTTTAACCTAAATGAGGACAATGACAGAGAAAGTCTACTGAGGGAATGGATAAAACCATGAACCCTCTGATTACTAAAAATCTGCTGCTATTAAGGCACGTTTTATTATTTTAGGATAGATTTCTTCATATTGGTCCTGATTTGGATTGGTATATGTCCTGTATTTTTAAATCTTAGACATACTGAAGGACTTGTGCAGATGAAACTTACCTGAGCGTGGTGTTCATCATTGCCAGTTTGGTTGCTCACTTCAGGGGTAGAAGATTTGTCCTGAAAACAAAGACATAACTTCATTAAAATCTACCAAAACATATCCAGATATAGTCCCCAGCACGCCTCACTTCATTGACTTTTGGGGACGTTTCTAACACAAATACACTCTCCTTTAACCTAAATGAGGACAATCACAGAGAAATTCTACTGAGGGAATGGATAAAACCATGAACCCTCTGATTAGTCTCTGGAGCTTGAAAAAAGGTGACTGGACTTCTTTTTGTTTCTTGAAGACGTTTCACCTCTCATCCGAAAGGCTTCTTCAGTTCTCAACCAAATGATGGAGAGACCCACGTATTTGAACCCCTGTGGGCGTAGTCCCTTGGAGGTGGTTATGACCGTCTATTGTTCATGTGTGTAAACACATGTGCCAAGGTGTGAAGGAGGCGTGGGTCATTTCGATCAGTGGTTTCAGTTGAAACCAATTTAGGATTTCGCTGTATTGTTTCATGTGGCCTATTGGGGTCACTGGAACAAAGATGTGAATGGGGTTGAGACGTCTGGGAAGGGAGCTCAGGATAGCACTGTAAGTGGGGGAAAGTTGGTGACGTAATGTAGATGTTATGTAGATGACACCTGGGTCAAAATCAAAACCCAAGAAGTAGAAGCCTTCACTGACCACATCAACTCAGTGGATAAATACATACGTTTTACCAGGGAGGACACCAGAGATAACAAGTTACCATTCCTGGACTGTGCAGTGCTTATCAAGAAAGATGGAAGCCTCAACTTTGAAGTTTACCGGAAGCCCACACACACAGACCAGTATCTCCTCTTTGACTCCCACCACCCTCTGGAACACAAACTTGGGGTGATCAGGACCCTACAACACCGGGCAGCAAGTGTTCCCTCTGAGGCAGAAGGGAAACAAAAGGAACACACACATATTAAGAAAGCCCTCAAAACATGTGGTTACCCCAACTGGCCTTTCATCAAATCAGCCAAGATGGACAGGAATGAAGGTCAAACACAAACTACAGAGAATAAGAAGGACAAGAGGAAGAACATTGTCATCCCTTATGTGGCAGGCTTGTCAGAGAAACTCAGAAGAATTTTCTCCAAGCATGACATCCCAGTATACTTCAAACCAACTCACACCCTAAGGCAAAAACTGGTTCATCCCAAGGACAAACCACCCAAACACAAGATCAGCAATGTAGTGAATGCTGTCCAGTGCAGTGAAGAGTGCTCAGACCTCTACATTGGAGAAACCAAACAGCCTCTTCACAAACGAATGACACAACATAGAAGAGCCACAACAACAGGACAAGACTCAGCTGTACATCTGCATCTGAAGGAGAAAGGGCACTCTTTTGAGGATGCCTGTGTTCACATTTTGGACAGGGAAGACAGATGGTTTGAAAGAGGAGTGAAAGAAGCCATCTATGTCCACTGTGAACAACCATCATTGAACAGAGGAGGTGGATTACGTCACCAACTTTCCCCCGCTTACAGTGCTATCCTGAGCTCCCTTCCCAGACATCTCAACCCCCATTCACATCTTTGTTCCAGTGACCCCAATAGGCCACATGAAACAATAGAGCGAAGTCCTAAATTGGTTTCAACTGAAACCACTGATTGAAATGACCCACGCCTCCTTCACACCTTGGCACATGTATTTACACACATGAACAATAGAGGGTCATAACCACCTCCAAGGGACTACGCCCACAGGGGTTCAAATACCTGGGTCTCTCCACCATTTGGTTGAGAACTGAAGAAGCCTTTCGGATGAGAGGTGAAACGTCTTCAAGAAACAAAAAGAAGTCCAGTCACCTTTTTTCCAGCTCCAAAGACTACTATGACCTGGATGACTGAGAATCTACACAGACAACCCTCTGATTACTAAAATTCTGCTGCTGTTAAGGCATGTTTTATGATTTTAGGATATATTTCTTCATCTAGGTCCTGATTTGGATTGGTATATGTCCTGTATTTTTAAATCTTAAACATACTGAAGGACTTGTGCAGATGAAACTTACCTGAGCGTGGTGTTCATCATTGCCAGTTTGGCTGCTCACTTCAGGGGTAGATTTGTCCTGAAAACAAAGACATAACTTCATTAAAACCTACCAAAACATATCCAGATATAGTCCCCAGCACGCCTCACTTTATTGACTTTTGGGGACGTTTCTAACACAAATACACTCTCCTTTAACCTAAATGAGGACAATCAAAGAGAAAGTCTACTGAGGTAATGGATAAAACCATGAACCCTCTGATTACTAAAAATCTGCTGCTGTTAAGGCATGTTTTATGATTTTAGGATAGATTTCTTCATATTGGTCCTGATTTGGATTGGTATATGTCCTGTATTTTTAAATCTTAAACATACTGAAGGACTTGTGCAGATGAAACTTACCTGAGCATGGTGTTCATCATTGCCAGTTTGGTTGCTCACTTCAGGGGTGGATTTGTCCTTAAAAGAATGACATAAATTCATTAAAAACTACCGAAACATATCCAGATATAGTCCCCAGCACACCTCACTTTATTGACTTTTGGAGACGTTTCTAACACAAATACACTCTCCTTTAACCTAAATGAGGACAATCACAGAGAAATTCTACTGAGGGAATGGATAAAACCATGAACCCTCTGATTACTAAAAATCTGCTGCTATTAAGGCACGTTTTATGATTTTAGGATAGATTTCTTCATCTAGGTCCTGATTTGGATTGGTATATGTCCTGTATTTTTAAATCTTAGACATACTGAAGGACTTGTGCAGATGAAACTTACCTGAGCGTGGTGTTCATCATTGCCAGTTTGGTTGCTCACTTCAGGGGAAGAAGATTTGTCCTGAAAACAAAAACATAACTTCATTAAAAAGTACCAAAACATATCTAGACATAGTCCCCAGCACGCCTCACTTTATTGACTTTTGGGGATGTTTCTAACACAAATACACTCTCCTTTAACCTAAATGAGGACAATCAAAGAGAAAGTCTACTGAGGGAATGGATAAATCCATGAACCCTATGATTACTAAAAATCATATAGAAATACAAATACACTCTCCTTTAACCTAAATGAGGACAATAAATCAAAATCCGGCTGAGGGCACTGATAAATAAAATTAACTTTCTGATTTTTAAAGAATTGCTTGTATTAAGGTATGCTCCATGACTTTTGGATAGATTTCTCTGTCTCTGTACTGATACTGATCGGTAGGTTTTCTGTTCTTTTAAAACATTGACATAATGAAGGATTTCAGAACATCATGCTTACAAGAGTGTGGGTTGTTTTGGACAATAAATAATAGATTCTTTGGTGATGCAGTAGTTGTTATGATTTGGCCATGGATTTCTTCATCCAAATTTGAATTCTAAATTGCTCTGTGTCCTGTCTTTTCCAAAGTGACATGAGGATTTCAGAACATTGCATTTACCTGCATTCATTTGTTGTCATCTACTGCTACTAGAAAGTTAATAAATAAAACCAAAAATCTCAAGAGCCTATAATTGCAGTCTGTGTCTATGCAAAACAATTTTTTGTGCTGAATATATCTTTTATTTAAAACTATCAGATAGATAACTATTTACATGTGTAGAGTTAATTTATACTATGGGCCATTCAAACATCAGCAAAGCAATTGCCAAAATGTGTACTGACATTCAAAACACTGATACCTAGTTAAAATAAAAACAAGACTTTAAATCTCAGTGTTAAAAATAACAACACCTTGATCTGAAGAATTTTTATGTGTTTTAAATGCACAGTTTATGTATATGTTTGAGTCAAATTAAAATATGGCAAAACATATCTCATTTTACATTGTGTGCATTAAATTAGCTTACCATCTTGCGCCAAGGCCAATCAGCTTTTCCGTAGTTATAAGTTATTTCTTCTCCTGGTTCAATGTCTCGGAGGGCAAACAGGCAAAGATGTGGTATCCCTTCAACTTCAACTGTTTTCATCTTACAGTTAGGCCTTCGGTGGTCATCGTTCACTAGTCGTCCCAGTGACTTGTCTTCAATAGAAGCATCAGTGCTTGAAGAAAACAGCATCAACATCAGAGTACATCAGTAAGATGTATATCAGATGTCTATATCAAATGAATTACAGGTAGTTGCTAAAATTGTATTGTATTACCTTTGCATAGTTTTTAAGATCTTGGGACAACCCATTTTAAAAGTATAACATAGGTCCATAATATATTGTAATATGAAATATATCTTACCACCAGCAGGTCCCTTTCCATTTGAAATCAAACAAAAAAACTTCCACTGTATCATTGAATTTATCTCTTTGAAGGTAAGGATCCACTTTAGAAAGCTTTCCACGGTATTCAAGGATAAAATCTCCCTGTTTGAAAAGCTGTGTGGCAATTACACCACGACCTTTAAAAGAAGAAAACATTGGTGTTTTAAAAAAGTACCACTTGGTTTACATAAGTAAACCAAGTGGTACTGTTTATTGGTGATCTAACTTTGCAAATGTAAAAATGACACCATACCTTTGCATGGGTTGATGAACTGTTCTGTTAGACCAGTCTTGTCAATTTTCAGCTTAATATAGTATTCTGCGTCATGTTGAGGTTGAACTCTTCTTCTCCTTACAGACGTTTTCATTGTTACTATCAAACCTGTTTTCTCTCTGTAAAGAGGGATTTAAAAACCTTGTTATTCCCCTGGTTCCCTATCAAAGTGCATGATAACATTGCTCAAGCAGAAATAGAAGATGGAACTATATAGAGTATTATATACTTTTAAAGATTACATATTACGTTGAAATTTAACATTTCTACTTTTAAGTTACAGTTCACTGCAAAGCCCCAGAAGATAAATAAGACCCTGCAGCTTATGTGTGTCACATTGTTTAAAGAAAAAAATGATAGTGCTGTGCATGATGCTCAGTGAGTTTTGCTATTTAATTAGCACCTCTTAATTAACCTCATGGTTAGCTTGCACATTAAATTTGTAAGGCTGCTAATAAACTTATGTTTTCAAATTGGAATCATCATAGCATAGAAAGCTAAAATGACCTAAACTATTTAAAGTTTGTTTGTCAAAGACCAAGTTTAACCAAAAAAGCCTTAGCTAAGCTAAACGAAGCTAAGCGAAGCTAAGTTAAGCTAAGCGAAGCTAAGTTAAGCTAAGCGAAGCTAAGCGAAGCTAAGCTAAGCAGCTCTGAACGTCTAATTTACATGTGGCTAACTAATTCCGGCTTATTAGCTTAAACTCATTTTCTAAATTTTCAAGGGCACATCTAGCTAACTAACAGAGAGTCAGAGAAAAAAAAACATCAGGGGAAAAATACTGAAATTTCATGTTTCGGTAGATTTTGCTTTTCAGAGACTACCTTGTTATAAAAAATTGGTCTAAAGGTCTAAATCTACTTTTCATACCTTTAAACTTGCTCCACATGCTGCTGCTCTCCAGTGCTCACCGCCATGACTGTAGCAAAGGCCTACCGTGACATAGAGGCCTGACCTTACCTCCTCGCCCCTCCCCTGCTGTCCTTCCCTCTTGCTGTAAGGACAGCAGGGCCAATATAAAAAAAAAAATAAAATTTTTTGTTTGCAAAAACAATCCAACTGTTGCCTTAAGTATCACTTTTATATTTTAAATGTTTTAATAATATGGCTTTACTTATTTATTGTTGTTGATGTTATTGCTCCATTTTATCAAAACAGTGTAACAATATGTAAAGAGTAATATTAGGTCGTAATTATATTCTATCTTAGATTGAAGTAGTTTTTTACATATTCAAATAAAGTTGATAAGTAAAATTAAATAAATAAAAATAAATTACAGAACTACATTGCTAATAAATAAAAGAAGCTAAATAAAGAGTTTAGCATGTAGTCCAGGAGTCACCAACCTTTTGGCTGCTAAGAGCTACTTCGTGGGTACTAAGTGATACAAAGGGCTACCAAATTGATACATACAGCTTTTTTAAAAATTATATCACTTAATGATTTATCTAATTTTGGAACAACTCCACGGGCTACTCATACTACTTGGTGCCCAGGGAGAACCAGGTTGGTGACTCCTGATGTAGTCATTTAAAATTCTGGGACATTGGTATGTTCAATTAAGTACAAGATGTAGTTTTTAATAAATTATATCTGCTTTAGTATTTACAGAAACAGCTGCATTTGAGGGTCAACAATGAGACAACCACCAAATCAGGAACGGTTTTACAGTGTCTCAGGCAATACTTTGCTGCTCATTTCGGTGGATCCCAATGTGTTCCCAGGCCAAAAGGGATATATAGTCTCTCCAGCAAACTCTAGATTTTCTCAGGGGAGATCCCAGTTACTGGGATGTGCCCAGAGAAGTACCAAGTGGACATCCTGATCACATGCTAAACCACCTCAGTTGACTAATTTCAGTGTGGTGGAGCAGTGTCTTTCCTTTGAGCTCCACCAGACAGAGTTCTTCACCCTATCTCTAGGGCCCAGTCCAGCCACCCTACAGAAGAAACTAATTTTGTCCCTTGAATCCAGGATTTAATTTTTTCTTTTATTTTTAGACTCTTCATTGTCACAAGGGCACCTAGTGGTAGCTGGTTTATGATGAAAGGATGTGTTGTTTGTTTTCATCTTACTGTCAGGTGTTTTTTTTTTTTGTTTTTGTTTTTTTTCCAGTGTAGAATACCAAACCAGAGCTAGTGGTGTCCAAAGCCTTATATACACAAGCTGTAATCAAACAAATTAATGGCATCACAGTTTTGTCATTAGCTCTGGATACTGCTTAATATTTGGTGTTTTGATTGTTTGCAATTTTGCCATGGTGACTGGTGCCAATTAATGGTAGCTTATCGTATAGGAGGAGCTTACCATGTTAAGCCTGGATTAAAAGCTCCTGCATGAGGGTTGTACAATTTGAACCTCAAGAGGCACAGGGTGCCAGAGCTTCATATCCAGGGCAGTCTTGTAATTATGATATGAATTTAGTTCAATTATTTGAAGGGTTTTGGATCTTTTTCTCTTTATTGTTCAGCTCTTAACCAAATTAGGTTAGCTAGTAATTAGGTTTTATGTACTAATGTTACATGCCTAAAAGGTGTTAACACTGAAATTCAAATTTAGCTTAGCTGTTTCTCCAAACTTCAGATTAGTGTTCCAAATCTCAATTGAAATTTAACTGAAATTTCAGAAACATCTAAAATAGGTTGTAACACCAGTATCAAGGATGTTCGGTAATTCATGTAAAGCCCCAGCATAGATCTCCTATTATTCTGTATGAAAAAAGTGTAAGCAAATATGAACAGAAACTGCACCATTATTTTTGTGTAACTGCTTCACATCATGTTAATTGCTTCTCGTGAAATATTAAAAATAGTTTTTGGGCATAGTTACAAAATCACATCAATCGATACTTTTTGGATGTTCCAGTGTCCTCCATCTAGTTGGCAAAAAAATCAGTTGCCAAAAAATCAAATCAAAATTGTTTGATGAGGAAAATATGAGTTTTATTAATACAAAACAGTTCATACCAAAGATAGTTAAAAGAGCTTTTCAACAAAGAACGGCATATTAAAGGAAATGTTACATTAAAATGTAATACATTAAAATAATATAAAGGCACTAAAAACAAAACCACATTTTAGTTAACAATCAGTTATGCAAATTCTCTTTCATAAATTAATTCTCTAACCTTGTTACTAATTCTTTTTTTCTCTCTCTTTAGAAAGTATACCTAAATATGTCATTATTTAAAGTAATTGTGTTATGTTAGGTAAATTGCTGGAGGAAAAAGGATGAAATATAATGTTCACAGTAAACACTGAACATAGGCTTGGAGTAGTCAGACCTTTAAAAGTTTATTTACACCACCAAAGAGTCCATTTTATTTGTTTTTAAGTCATTACATGGCTGTGCTCCACCTTATCTCTCTGAGTTGCTGCACTTACATGCTCCTTCCCAGTCACTCAGATCAGCTGACCAACTGCACCTTGATGTGCTGAGGACACAGCGGAGGCTCAGAGGAGACAGAGGCTTTGCTGTGGCAGCTTTTAGACTCTGGAATTCACTGCCATTGGGCATTAAACAGGCCTCGTCACTGGCCAATTTTAAATCTGCTCTTAAGACATATCTTTTTCATTTGGCCTTTGACTAGTATGAGCTGCTGTTTTGTTTTGTTTTTATTTTATTTATTTATTTTTTAGGATAAACTGTGTATTTTATAGTTTTTATTTATTTTATTCTATTTATGTAAAAATTTATTTATTTATATATTTTTTTAAATTACCTTTTTAAATTTCATTTTGTCTTGTCCTGATGTGTTTTATGTACAGCACTTTGGTCAGTGGTTACTGTTTTTAAAGTGCTTTATAAATAAACTTGCCTTGGCTTGGCTTGGCAAAGTAATAAGCATACAGTTTTTTTGACACCATCATTTAGAGTTAGACAGTATAGCTAATGCTAATGACACAGTTCAATGCTAACATACCCCTGGCATATTCTTTTTATATTTAGGACAATATTCGTACAAATTTAGAAAGCTATTTTAAGTTTTTTAGAAAGGTTTTAAACTGCTTAGGACTTTTTTTTAATCAGGAAAATTATGGCCTACTATTTGGTCTTAAAGATAAGTTAACTTTAAATAATAAATAATTATCATCAGGCAAAAGTTGAGCTCTCCGTTGGGTCCTAAACAATTTCACACACTTCCACTAGGGGGCAACATAGAGTTATACACAGATTGTGAGAAATTACGAGGGAAAGCTCATACACACACACAAAAAAACCGAAAAATGTCACTTTTAGGGACAGTGGAGATTTTTGGATTAAAATATGTTTTAGAGCATGCTGATCACTGTAAGGGGCAAATCTAATTGGGGACGGTGGTTTTGGTCCCCAAAGGCAATGGAGCCCCCAATTGACTGGTGTGTGAGCTGATCCAAGTCCCCAATTTTGACAGAAGCAAACTCACACACACACACACACACACACACACACACACACACACACACACACACACACACACACACACACACACACACACACACACACACACACACACACTCTCTCTATAGCAGCAACAAACGGTGGGCATAATGAACCAGTCCTTCAGGTTAGACTGGACCATCGCTAACTGATCTTTTTTTAACTTTCACAGGAAACTAATGAAAACAAAACTAAATGAACAAATGAAGAAACATTTTTTAAATCAGTTCAGCATCAAGTTAATTAAACTGCTGTGAAATTGATCTGGTTGGTGGGGGTTGTTAATCAGTTTCAGCTGCTTTGGTTTTCTGTGCCCTAGAGGGGCAACAACGAGACATTCCCAGTCTCAAGAGCACAGAGGACTGAAGGCACTTAGGCAGACGGGGCTGTAGAAGGTCCTTAACTCATCAGCAGGTTCAGGATCTGCTCCTTTGTGGAAGGAGGAGGAGGAGGAGCACTGCAGAGCTACAGCAGGAACCCAGGCCCCCTCTCTCTGTCTACACATTATATATATATATATATATATATATATATATATATATATATATATATACACATTACAGAGCTACAGCATGACCTCCAGCAGGAACCCAGACCTCCTGGTGCAGAATAGTGGTCGACCTCATGTAGAGAGAGTATGCAGGACTGACCCCCCCCCCCCCGCGCTCTTCTGACCTAAACCCAGTAACACCTCAGACTGGAGCAGGAGCTCGTGATGATCTGGTCCAGATCTGTGAGGAGATCAGTGTTAATGCAGCTGGAAAAAAGTGTGAATGTTCAGTACTGAGTGTGTGTGAGCTTTAAAGGATAATAATACACAACTTTAATGAGGTAACGTGCTGTCAGGTTTTTGCTTTCAGTTCTGGGAACAAATGAAAATCTTTCTTTGTAATGTTATCTTCCTGATAAACAGGCTTAGAGCCAGGAGGTGGTTGGCTGCTGTGGGTCTGCTGTCACACAGGTTCAGGTTGTGTCATTAAGAACAGACTGACAGGAGTCTACAGGTGCATTCGTTCACTGGTGGCTCAACGTTGAAGTGCTGAAGGTCACTTTACTTTTAGATTTTATCTTCTGATTTTTAATTTTTTACCTTTTTAACCGTTTTTGCTTCAGTGGAATCAAATTTAAGGAGGCAGACAGGTGTATGCTGACCTTTGACCTTTTGTATCTCTGTGGATAATTTTTCTTTGTGTTTTTCTTCCATTGTGATGATCAGAAGAGCCTCTGAGGGTTTCACAGATGCCTTCAAAACAATAGAAAGTGATTCAAAATCATGTTTTTCAGAACTGTTGCTGTCACATTATTTCACGTGAAGATTGTGTTCATTCTGTTTTATATTAGTGTGAAACACTTTGGATTTAAATGTGCTTTAGAAATAAAATTTGTTTATTTCTAAATAAATTATTTACTTTTAGGAAGTGCGACTGAAGTCTGGATTAACGAGTTTGAGAGACGTTCAGTTTGTGTTAAACCATCAGAAATGCTTTACATTCTCCTCTGTCCTACACTCAACCTATAAATGTATTTAAAAATGTATTCATCTTTAAAAAAAGCTTTTTACAGAATAAAGTCCTATGAGTTATGAATTTCATGAATTTTATTAAACATAAATGATGCACGCAGACACAATTGTGTACCCATGCTCATTTAGGTCTGACACACAATCACAGCAGCAGAGCAGCCGTCAGGAAAAAAAAAAGGAGGAGGTCTCGAAGGCGCTCGGTTCAGTCAGTGTATGTAACCTTTAAATGTGCTGTAATTTAGTCAGATTATAAACCAGGTTCTCTGTTATTCACTGAAAAACCAACAAACTCACACCGAGGACAAAGCAGATCAGCAGGATCGGCGATCATGGAAGAAACTGCTGCATTTTTGTGCTCGATGTTCCTGTTTGTCGGACATTTTGTGTTTGTCGGTGCAGGTGAGCTTTACCTGTTGTTTACCTGTTAGACCTGAATGTTGTTTCCTCTCCAGATAAAGAGGACGTGTCAGCCTCGTTTACATATTATCATCATTATTGATCTGAGAGTTATTTCGATTTGGTTTGTCGCTGTATGAAGTGACACGTCTTTTCAGGCAGCCATGACGGCTTCATGGGATCCTCTGTACGGTTTCCTTCACTGTTCTTACTCGATGATAAAAGTTTAGAGCTCATGGTTGGGACATCCTGACATGAGAGAAAAGTGGATCCTTGAAATTGCTTATTTTACTTTGTTGTTGATGTTGTTTCTTAATCGCTGTGTGTCTTTACACATGTATTACACATGCATTAGTGCCTACTCAGCACTCAACTACTGATGATTCGCACGGTCTTGTTTTGTTTCCACCACATTTGAGGACCACCTCAGTGTGGGTGGAGCGACGTGGGCAGTAGCCTCTTGATGTAATCTGATATGACTCAAAGTGTGTTAGCTTTTGTCTACACTGCTGAATTGTGCAATGGTACCCGTGAGCAGCCATTAGCTCGGACGCCTCATGGTAAACGTTCTCAGTTCTCGTCTCACCTGCCACTCAGCACTGAAACATCTGCACCTCCTCCTTTGACTACGGTATCGGTTTACTGCCTCCAGTTTCTTGCGGTTGGGTTTTAAAATGGTGCATTTGATTCTGGTGAAGGAGTCGCTCTCACGACTCAACTAGTGATGACATTCCCTGGCCAATCAGTGGCATGCTGTTCTCACTCACCTCGGATCAACTGGAACCCCATCTGAGTGAGTACTAAAAAAGTACCAGTTACCAGGTACTAAAGGTATTGCCTACAAACGGTGCTGAGTGGAGTTGAGTCGTGCTGAGTGGCTCGACTAATGGAAAGTAATTGATGGAAACGCGGCATCTGTTCCACTTTTGCAGAGCTCAGCGGTCTTTCTTTTTTTTTCTCTGATTGGCTGCTGTAGAAGTGAACAGTTTCTCTTTGACCTTTAACCTCTCTGCTCTGTGCTGTTTCCTTTTTAAGACCAGAAAAACATCACAGCTGATCCTGGACAGAACGTCACCCTGACATGTCGAGCTCCAAACAACAACATCCTAGTGGCAGAGTGGAGGAGGCGCGACCTGAAGGGACAGTATGTCTTGATGTACCGAGATGAGCAGCTTGATCCAGAACACCAGCATCTGTCCTTTAAGAACCGGATGGATCTGCAGGACAGAGAGATGAAGGATGGAGACGTGTCTGTGATCCTGAGAAATGTGACGACTGCTGATAATGGAACATACGAGTGTCGTGTCGCCTACGGGGTCAGACAACCTATGAGACTCCTCAGCATCATCTACCTGAGAGTTGCTCCTCCTCCAGGTGAGTGAGCAGAGTTCAGTGTGTCTGTGATCAGAGGTGAAGCTGCTTCCTGGTTGTTGATGTTTGTTTCTAAAGATGTTGTTGATGAGACTTTGTAGAAAGCAGCTGTGCAAACCCAGGGTGCTGTTTTGTTATCTGGCTGCACTTATGCCATTGAGCTGTTATCCACTCTATAAGGGAACACCTCACACCTGTTTCTCACCTGCAGGTCAGCCTGGAGGAACCACAGAGGCGGGAGGATCTGCTGGTCTGATCGTGGGTCTGATCGTTGCTGCTCTGCTTCTTCTTGGAGTTGCTTTGTTCATCCACAGAAGGTGGAAACAACAACAGAGTGTCAGAGGCTGCCTGCCTGATGCACAGCAGCAGCTTCAGAGTGATTCTTCCCTTTAGTGTCGTTGGGCAGGTAGAAACACAGAGGAGCCCAACCTGCAAACATAACAGAGTCATTTCAGTCATCACTGCAAACACAAGCACAACCATCACTTACAAAAACATTTCAAACATATAATAAAAACACATTTCAGTTAACAAAATGTGGAAGCACTGAATCTGCAGTGGTTCTCGATCTCACCTCACTCAATCATTAAAAAAACTGAAAAGAAGCACCTGCTTCAGTAAATGATCCAGCATTAAAACCCACCATCACCACAGAGCACACCCACTCCCACCATCAGGTACACTGGCACCAGCCTTCACACCTAACTTCCTTTCAGGTCTACTCGGCCAATCACAGAGCAGAAAGCTCCCAGGTGCTTACATTACATCACCATCAGACCTGTTCAGACTGTGTCAGTGTGAACTACAGTGTTTACTCACCTTCAGTGTTTTCATGGATCTGCTTTACATCTTTTCATTACTTCTGTGTATATTAAAACAACACAGTACAGAAACCAATAACAGAGATCAAACCTGAACCACACAAACTGATCCTCATGGAGAGATCAGCTGTTACAGTGCAATTACACACACAGACCGAACAAACTGACAACACACACACACTGCAGAGTCTGAGTGCAGATGATTTCAGGTAATCAAGGCTCTGTCTGATAATGTTTGATCCACGGATGGATACTAATGCAAATCTAACTGTTAACATATTATGCAGTTCTGCTTTAGCCCTGTGATTTGTGCAAACACTAACACAGACTGCTAAAATATATATGAAACAATAACACACTTGTCTGCCTACTCTAGCTTCTGTGTTACTGACATGATCCTGTTGGTCCAGTGTGCCCTGTTCCTTTGACCTTGTGTCTTGTTTTGCTTCCCCTGGTCATCAGTGTAATTATGTTCAGCACTGATCCCACCTGTTGTCGCTCCCCTCATTACCTAGTGTGTACATATTGTCTGTGTTCTTGTTAGCTCCTTGTTTGTGCTGCTGCCTCCCGTCCTTTGTTATACTGCAGCTAATAAAGCTTAAATTCTAAGTGAAGCTTTTGCCTCTGGGGTCCTGCTTTGGGGTCCTCTGCCTTGCCTGCCACAGCGGTACATGACAGTTACTTTAACGTGTCATTTTTATAAATAAACCTTTTGTATATCTAAAAACATAATGCCTCACTTTTCTGTTTCATTACTATTTAAAAAAGATTAAACAGGCAAAATCACACAGAAATGATAAACCTATAGTGGGTCTTTGCAGGCTGAACAACATGCTTGTGCATAATCATGAGCATCATAAACTCATCACTGCAGCAGGCCCAGGGCTCCTTACTGATGAGAAGCTGTCCCTGAGCCTTGAATACATCTATATGACATTGGATGACAGTTGCAGTGCCACCTACTGGAAACAGTTACCATAAATGGTCTAAATCAGGGGATTACATTCGCCAGTAGAAGCAGCTCGGAGGAGGCTCACAGGGTGTTCGCGGGGGCTCACAGGCGGCGAGGGCCTTTAACGCCGCTTGCGGCTTTAATTGGTATTTATTTTGTTTTACAGAAGGCAGCTCCGGTAGTGTCCAACACCCACGGAGACCTGCCTCGGAAGTTTTGCCAGAAATAGGAGTTGAAGATCTCACAGACTGGGGCCTCTGGCAGCCATTCTCAATGTACTTTAACTATTGCAGTGTTCTAGCTATCGGTTGATCGCCAGGTGCTGCACCGGGCTGAGACGCCCTCGCGCCGGGCTGAAGATTTCACCGCTTCACTTTCGGAGCTCTGCTGTCACTGCGTTTAGCAAACACGAGCCCGCCCCGCGGACTCCACCCCGGCTAAATATCTGCTTGCGCCTGTATTATTTCACTGCAATTTACAATTGACCACAGAGCACGGACAGTTCACAATGTGCACGTTTGATCTCCCTACGGTCACGCGTGCTTTTGCGGGTTACAGAAATCGAAATGACAACCGGCATGAACGTGAGGAGAAGTAAGAGGAAAATCGAAGTTCAAATAAAAATTTCAGTGATGATTTAACACGAGTGGATCATCGCTGTCGAGTTTCTCCACGCCTCCGTTGTTCTGTGCTGTGAGTGTGTGTGTGTGCGGCTGCATGCGCACGTTTTGCTCGCTGTGCAGAGAACGTCAGTTATTTTTTCTTTATGTCAGCTGTAGCCACCAGAACGATCACTATAACCATAGTTTGCTAGCGGGGGCTGTCATTAGCACTAGCAGTGGTTTGGTATCCCCCAACCCCAGTATCGAGGGACTTTGACACCAATTCAGTTTTTTTGGACAGAATTTGTAGGTGTAGCCAAGTGGCAAAAGGCTTGCAGATGATGTGGATGTCCAGCTTACACTGGAGCAGTTCACAGATAAATGTGAAGTGGCAGGTATGACAATTAGCACCTCTAAGTCTGAGGCCATGGTCCTCAGTCAGAAAAGGGTGGAGTGCCCACTCCCCGCAGGGACAAGTCGGTGCCCCAAGTCGAGGAGTTTAAGTATCTCCGGGTCTTGTTTACGAGTGAGGGGAGAAGGGAGCGGGAGATAGACAGACGGATCGGGGCTGCAACTGCAGTGCAGCTGGACCAGGTCATTGTGGTAAACAGAGAGCTGAGGATAAAAGAGAAGCTGTCAGTTTAGCAGTCAATCTATGTTTCCACTCGCAGCTATGGTTGTGAGCTCTGGTTAGTGACCAAAAAAAAAACAAGACTACAGATACAAGTGGCAGAAATGAACTTCCACTGAAGGGTGAGGAGTGCAGCCATCCAGAAATGGCTCAGAGTAGAGTCGCTACTCCTCCACATCTAAAGGAGCCAGTTGAGGTTGTATGGGCATCTGATTAGGATGCCTCCTGGGTGCCTACCGGGAGGCGGCCCCGGGGCAGACCCAGGAAAGATTATACCCTGGTGTTCTCCTGGATAAGCTGGAGGAGGTGGTTTGGGAGAAGGAGGTCTGGATTTCTCTGCTCAGGCGGCTGACCCAGCTCTGGATAAGCAGAAGAAAATGGATGGACTACAGACAAAATGTCATTCATGTTCGACTAGTGTGCGCTACAGGAATCTATACAATGTTTTAGAGCATTTGTGAGGAATCCAGATAGTAAAGACGTGAATCCACATTTTGTGTTCAGATGTATTTGTTTAGATCCAAGCAAAGTTGCACACAGCAGGTCATAAGTCACTGCAACATACAGAACTTTGAAATATATCTGGACAACTGCACATTTCCTTATCAACCAGGATGTGGGTTCAGACGCTCTTAGACGTTCACACATTCATCAACCACACATGAGTGATATGAGTGTGAGGAGAACAACAAGAAAAACACAGCCAGTTAAGTGCTCCATTAGGAGAAAACGATGCTGTTATAATACACATTTTGTTGTTGCTGCAATTAGAGATGTCAGTGATCACCAGTTATTTTATACTGATCATTTTCAAGTTCATTGCATGTACTGCCTTTATAAAGCAGATGCACAAACTCATCCATGACATTAACAGTGCTTTTTTTTTAGGGGGGGGGGGGGGGCACTGATGATTAGACATTACACTTTCCTTTGATTGGATATCGTTGTGAATACACTGAGCACAGTCTGCCATCACAGTCTCAGAGTGTAGAGGAACACTATGAGGCCATTACATGAGGAAACCTCCAGCAGAGATCCTGTGGAAGGTTGAAGAATGGAGGCAGCATTACTCATGTGTGTGTTTGAGCTCGGTAAGGAGGACAAGTCCAGAACGAGGAGGAGGGGACAGACAGAATAAAATCATCAGTGTACAGGGCAGCCCTCCTCTTCATTTTAATCATATGTTGAACAATACTGTTGTTTACATTACACATACTATTGGCAAACTTAAAAAGACAATTACGGAAAAAATGTTATACTAATAGAGTTTTTAAGGGACAAGTAGTATGTGAAAATGTATTCAAATACAAGTTCTTCCATGTGAGATTGGATCGTGATTTAGACTCTTAGTTAAACCTGCTTTCTGTAACCTTGGAGTTTTTTTTGTTTTTTTTTAATTTAAAAACATTCCCACCCAATTACTCATTCCACCATTTTGCAGAACAATTAGTACAATTTCTGTACAGAACACAAACATCCATCCATCCATCCATCTTCTTCCGCATATCCAGGGCCAGTTCGCAGTTTCAGTTTACAGGGAGATGACGTTAGACCCTTGGTTAAGATTTGAGCTTGTGTGTTCGAGTATATTAGTTTGACCCAACTAAGGAATTTCTGTGTAATACCAAAATGTTCAAGAACAGCAAAAATGTATTGCCACTCTATCCTGTCAAAGGCCTTTTCGGTGTCTAGTGACAGGATAGCACTGTCAGGGTTATCTGACTTTTCAAAAATTACACTGAGCACCTTTCTAATGTCATGAAAGCCCTGTCTGCCTTGTACAAATCCATTCTGATCGGGGTGGACTATTTTCAGAAGGAGTGGCTCCAGCTTCTTGGCTAACACTTTACACAGAATTTTAATATTATTAATAAGAGAGATCAGCCTATATGAACCATATTGAGTGGCAGGTTTGCCTGGTTTTTAGGAATAGAGTGATTATCACTGTGTTAAGTGAGGGTGGGAGAGTCCCTTTATTAAAAACTTCTTGGTACATGTCGAGCATTGGCGGTATTAATTTAGCTTGAAAAATTTTATATATTTCAATGGGAATTTTATCAGGTCCGGGGCTTTTACTCCTTTTCATACTAGGTATAGCCTCAGACAGCAGTTGTGCATTGAGCTCAAACTCAAGTGAATTTAGGGATTTGCTGTCTAGGGGGGTAAAATCTATACTAAGAATTCAGTTTGTGCCTGGGGAGCTAGGTCTGAATAATCTGAGCTCTACAAATTGTGGTTAAAAACCTAAAACATGTTGTTTATTTCTTTTTGGATGAATTCTTATCACCCCATCAGCTGTTTGAATTGAGTTTATTGCTTTGTCTGATTGCATCTGTTTTATGCGCCAAGCCAACAGCTCACCGGCCTTCTCACCTTACTCAAAATATGATTGTTGCAGCCTCATTAAAAATTTTCTTGCTTTATTTGTGGATAATATGTTGTATTTAGCTCTTAACCTAAGAAGGTCAGTGTATAGTTGGGTTGTAGTATTTTGAAATAGTGTTTCTATGTTTTTAATACATTTTTCAAGTTGTTCCAATCCCTGTTTATGGAGTTTGTGTTTGAAGCTGATAATGCTGATCATTTGGCCTCTTAAAAAAGCCTTAAAGCAGAGGTCCCCAACCCCGGGGCCGCGGAACGGTACAGGGCCGTGGGACATTCGGTACCGGGCCGCACTTAAAGAAAAAATAACTTACATTACTTCCGTTTTACTTATTATCTGAGTCTAAATGATGTTTTATTTTGAAAAATGGGCAGATTCTCTCCGTTACTTCCCTCTATGACTTCCTCTTGGCGTGCCAAGACGTTTCTGCTCACGTGATACATCACGGCTAAAATTAAAAACAGAAGGTTTGTGTCCGTCTAACGAAATCGGTTGACCTACATTACACTTGTTTAAATTTCTGAGTGCTGAACAAGAGCAGAAAAGCGCTAAGTAAGAACTGGTCCATTTACATTTTTATTTATCCACAGTGGGGACAGCAATGAGGCGGACCCAGCCATCAAACTGACTCCAGCCGAGACCGCGGCTCTGCAGCCACGCTCAAGCCAGCAAAAATGAGCAGCAGAGAAACAAGCTCAGGCTCTCACTGATTCAGCGTTATGGTGAGTTGTATTTTTCATGCACTTTATACAGTAAAAATCGCCCAAGTCGAAGTCGCACACATCGGGTTTTCACGTCTAGTCGGATGGCATCTGCAGGTCCTGATTTTTCCTAACATCAATTTCAATAAAATCATCACCTAAATCATTGGGATATTCACCTACCTCGGATGAAAAATCTGGTCCCATTGTAATAAATTTCCAATGAAATGTGATGCATAAGCTGGATGAGTTGAGCGCTAAAAACCCTGCTCAGCTCCTGTCCTTCCATGCGTCGGCTCGTTCATGCACAACTACACACACTAACGACGCCTGGCGAGTGTTTATATCAGTTCATTTCACCGGAGACAATCATGGCAAGCGTAGCTACAAACTCGCACTTAGGAGCAAAATTTCAGATTATAAAATTTGAAGAAGTAAATCCAGAGATGAAGCAGAAGCCATTGCAGCGAAATTCAATATTAGACCCAAACTGGGCCATTTGAATCAGACTGAGGCGATTTCTACAGTATTTGTTTTTGCGGTGTATCTTATTTTGAAGGCGTGTTTAAACGGTACCGTGGCTCTAACAGCTGACCAGGGAGCCTGTGGGCAGAGAGCATGTTATTCATGTTGTGGCCGGACGTTACGAGGACCCTGCTCATAGAGTTACATGCGACTACACAGTGGATTCACGTTTTTATTATTATACGTAGAAAATATTGCACTTGATTACGGTCGTATCATTTATTTTGACGTATTTATCCGCCACACCTTAAGGGCTGGTCCGTGGAAATATTTTATAACACTAAACTGGTCCGCGGCTCAAAGCTTGGGGACCACTGCCTTAAAGGCCTCCCATCTCACAGCTGCAGAGGCTTCGTGTGTATTTAATTCAAAATACATGTCTATTTTTGTTCCAATGTACTGTATGAATTCTGGGTTCTTTATCCGAATCAGCTGTAAACGCCACTTTGTTGAGAAAGAAAAATTGGGAACTTTAAGCCTAACAACCACAAAAAGCTCACAATTCAGTGACTGTTTCACTATTATCAAAGCTGGCATTTTTCATTTAGAAAGAAGTACAAATACTAAACCCGGTAAAAGTTGAAGTACTGAGTCAACTCCTTTACTCAAACAAAAGTAAAAAATGTACAGGCTCTGAAATTATTCAAAGTAAGGAAGTAAAAGCAGCTCTTTCTATTTTTGTACAAAGCAAAGTGAACCTTGTGCTATATTAATATAATAATAAACTATTATTATATGGGAACACAAACATATCAATCTAAATTCTAATACTAATGATTCTCAGCTTAAATCTAGGACGCAGGCAGAGAAAGGCAATTAAAAATTGCTCTCCTCTCCTCTCCTCTCCTTTCATCTCTGTCATCCCACTTTGGATGGAGAAGCTCTCATTTCTAGAAATCTGGCCAAATTTATTAACACCCACTACTCCTCCACCCGCCAAAAAAACACTTTTTGTTCATTAGCAATTAGAATTTTTTCATAGCTCTTTAGGTACCAAAATATCTGCTAACTCAGATTGTCTGCCTCACATCACTGTCAATCACAGCTGTGACAAACAGTCACAAAGGGAAAATAGCAACATTATTCCTGGAAGACCCCTCAGACCTCAGTGCACTTGAAGTGAAGTTGTTGTTTTGTTTTTGCTTGTTTGTTTGATTTAACATCTGCATATTTTTCTGATATTAGTGAATGGGAAGATTTGTTATTGTCACTCATGACAAGAGTCATTGCAGCTTTAACTGTCTTAACACTGTGTGGATGCTGTGCCATCCTCTGTGTTAGAGGTCTGACTGTTAGACCCACTGATAAATATCTCACACCAAATGGAGCCCATCCCAGCTGTCATAGGGCAAGAGGAAGAGTTCACCCTGTACAGGTCACCAATGTGATGGAAATGTGTGTTTCAACTCTAAAACCCTCTGTGAACCTCTCGGGTATGTAACTGTTCTTGTACAAAGAGTGTGTGAAATGTCAGCCGTGTCCAAGCTCATGATGCTGGTTATTATCTTGCTGGTGCCTAAAAGGTGGTGGGAACTCCACACAGCTAAGAGAACGAGATTGTATCCACACAATGAGCGTAAAGGAACTGCTATTGTTTTGTTCAGTGGTCAATGCCAGTATAGACACTGTTCGTGCTGTATTGATCCCTCAATAAATCACCAGAAATCAGTTTGGTTTCACCACTCTCCGTATTAAAGCTTCGGGGAATCAGTGCTCCATTAATCAATACTTCTGCATGTGCTTAACTCAGAGTCAAAATACCCAGAGCTGATTGAACTAACTGATCAGCTGTTCTGGAAATGAAATCAGAGTTGGCCACCTCACAGCTGTTAATCTGAGCTTGTTGCTTTCTGGACCAGGGTCCTGATTACTTTCTCCACCACTGAGAATGTGTTTTCTTATGTGTTTTCTTAGTTCTTGAAAGTTGTTTTGTATGGGAGAAAATGAAATTAGACTTCCACTGTTTAACATCTCGTACTAGCACACACTATGAAATAGAGGGACAGGAATGGACCTAAAAAAGGTACAAAGGCTTCGTCGCTCCAGCTGTACTTTATCAGGTACATAATTTGTACCTTTTTTTTTTTTTTTTTTTTTTTTTTAAGACTGTCATGTCTGGCAGTTTTTGCAATCGGAATATGATCCGAATGCTCTGATGAACCAAACATATTTGCTTTTCCAAGAATAGCTCTGTAAGGTTTCCAATAGGCTACTCTTGTTAATGTTTGTATTTTAATTTTATTTTATTTATTTACACCGGGCATGACAGGTAGAAAGGAAACGGTAGGAGAAGGAGTGAGAAAGAGAAAAGAAAGAGAGAAAAAAAAAAAAAAAGTGAGAAAAGAATAATCAAAGAATGATATCCACACATATATACATCCACATCCACATATCTACACATGGACACGCACACACACACACACACAATCCTGCTGTTGCTTGCAAATAATGTGTATATGTGCCTCTGTCATGGAACATACTCACCAATGGGGGCAAGAAACTGCAACCATGCCCCCCGTGATCCAGAGGCGAACAGGGAAGGACCCAGGGGACGCAGCGTATCCACGGCCCACCAGGACCTCAGAAGACGAGAGGCCACACATCCCGATGGCAACTGCGCACACACCCCAGAGGAGGAAGGAGGGAGACCCCGGACGGACCACCTCACGGTCAAACGGCAAGAGTCCAGAGAGGCAGAGGCAATGAGCAGCCAACCCCCGCCGCAGGCCGGCACACCCCGCATGAGCCGCGAGCGTGGCCCCAAGGCCCCAGGCACCCGAGAACCCCCCGACACCCAGCAGAACCCCCCCCATGCCAAAGAGGCCCGAGCCACCCCCAGGCCACAACCGCCTAGAGAGCGGGCCAAGGGCCGCGCCAAGATATCCGGCCACGAACCCCGGGACCCACAGGCACCCGACACCCCAGGGGCAGCAGTGGCAACCAGCAGGAAGCAGCAGGAAGCGATAGGGAGGGGTGACTCCCACCCTTCGCAACCCTGTCCCACAGATGCCAAGTCTCAGCAAGCCAAAGACCCAGGCCCTGCTGTGCCCACACACACACACACACGCAGGCATGCACACACGCACGCACGCACACACACGCACGCACGCGCAAATCATATACTCAAACTCACACATATAACCGTCATACATTCCTACGCACACACACACAGAACTTACATGGAGACCAGGTGTGGGGGCGAGCGGGTACCAGCACAGAGCCAGCGGCACCCCAGCGATGCAGCCAACCCGGCCCCAAACCACTAGCCAGTCCCCACCCCAGGCAGGGTGCATGAAACTGGGGTGTGGAAGACCCGCCCTCCCCCTCCTTCCACTCAACGTGTTTGGAGTGATATGTTGGGTGTGTATGAGTGTACAGAGTGGGAAGAATATGTATAGGTGTGTGAAAGCTACGGTGCTATTAAAATTGGAGGGACAGATGTAATGAGCACTGAGCAACAGCACCAACCACACCACCCCCCAAGGCCCTCAATGTCTAAGATGTAAATAAAATTGAGGAGCAGGTAGCAGTGAATAGAAGTGGAGCCACCTCAGCAGCTCCACACACTAATCACTGTGTGACATACCTGCCCCCCAAGGCCCTATGTGTACTATGGCGTGTTGTGAGCTGTATGATGTAATTAAAAAGGCAGAGTGGGACATCACGCCACATAGCGAGCAGAGCCAAAGAAGTGGCCCTACTCACTGCAGCGTGAGCCCCCCTCACCCAAGACCCTACGTGTGTGTGATGTAATGTTTGACTGAGTGGGAGGAGGGGAAGGGTCAGGATATGTAAGACCAAGAGGTAGAGCACTACCCCCGGAAGAAGAGAGCCAGCAAACTACTGGCTCACTAAACACCCCAGTTTCCTACACCCAACCACAGTGCAGGGAATGCAGGGCCAGAGCCTGAAGTGGCCACACCTCAGGGCACCACCGTGCCCAAGGCCAGCACCCACAGTCCACACCACAGACAAGCACAACACAAAAACACCCCCCCCCCACACACACACACACATACAAAAGACAGCAGCTATCACACACATACACATACACACGCATACAAATCTCTCTCTCTCTCTCTCACACACACACACGCGCGCACACGCACGCACACGCGCGCGCACACACACACACACACACACACACACACACACACACACACACACACACACACACAGGTCCTGAGTCCGGAACCAACTGGCCCCCTGTGAGAAACTACTGCTGCCTCACCTGCATGCCTCACCACCCCCAAAGGATGCGCGGGCACCCCAGATGGCCAGACACCTCGACGCGGGCCAACCCACCCCACTCGACGGTGCGCCCAAGGTGGCACAGACCCCCCCGACGCAGGGAGGAGCCCAACCGGGAAACGGATGACCCCGGGCACCCGTCCAAGCCCCCACCACCAGCATCCAGGGCCCGCACACAGAAACCACAAAACAGCAGTCCCCGTCTCCCGTCCAAGGACCATCAGACACCCGAATCCCCCAGTCCACCCCCAGCCACCTACCGGGCACACCGTGAGACGAGACTACAGCCGATCACCCCCACTAGGTGATGGAGTTGATCAGTGGAGACCAGAGAGATTCAAATTGGTCCAACTGGTTTTTAGAGGTGGCAGACATTCTTTCCAGACTAATGTGCTCTAAAAGTAAATTCTTATACTGAGTAATACACAAATAATTTTTGGATTTCCAATTCATGAGGATAGTTTTCTTAGTGATGCATAGGGCTGTAAGAACTATGTGTGATATATTTGCTTCCATATTTAATTCACCCACATCTCCTAAAACGCACAGTTTTGGTGATGCTGGGATATCGCAATTAAAACATGTGGATAGGTCTTCACATGTTCTCTGCCAGAACCTCTGAACAGGTGTACAAGACCAAATTGCATGCATATAGTTCTCAGCATGATTGCCTGAACAGTGGGTGCATATATTTGTGTCTCTGAGGCCCATTTGGAACATCCTGTGCCCTGTATAATGTATTCTATGAAGAGTTTTGTATTGTAGGAGTTGTAAATTTGGACTTTTAGTCATTTTGAAAGTATTTAAACATATCTGTGTCCAGAAGTTTTCATCTGGGTTGATGGAAAGATCTCGCTCCCATTTTGCAGTTGGGAGGGAAATTGAATCATTAATTTTTAATAATAACTTATATATTTTCGATAGTAACTTAGGGGTATAAAGATTTAGAAATTATGTTACCAATACAGGGATTTCTAATTTCAGATTATTTAAGTTAAACCTTGCCTGTATGATGGACCTTAATTGCTGATATTCAAGAAATTTGTTTTTGCCAATTCCATATTTTGTAACAAGTTCTTCAAATGAAATAAAGGTTCCATCTTGAATGACATGTTCTAGATTCTTTATTCCTTTCTCTTGCCATGCTGAAAAATTCAGTACTGTCTTTTTCTGACATATATCTGGATTGTTACAAATGGGTGTCAGTTTACATGGGATAAGTGAAGACTTAGTTATCTTTAAAAATTCCCACCAGGCTGCCAGAGATGTGTTTATGTTGAGACTTTTAAAGCAGCTATGATGTTTAATACTGGGGCCAATGAAAGGTAAGTCAGAGATTTTGACTTTTCCACAGAGTGTTTGTTCTAAATCCAGCCATGGGCTGTCTAAGGGGCTTGATTTGATCCACCTTGAAACATACTGCAATCTATTGGCTAAGAAATAGTGATAAAAGTTTGGGAGTTCTAGACCACCATTGCATTTTAGCTTTTGTAATGTCTTCAAACTTATTCTTGAAGTCTTATTTCTCCATAAAAATTTTGAAATGTTTGAGTCTAGTGACTTAAACCAAATAACAGAAGGTTTATTAGGAATCAATGAAAACAAATAATTGATTTTAGGCAAGATCATCATTTTTAATTTGTACCTTTTTAATGGGTACAGTTTTGTACATGTATATAAAAGTACATATTTGTCACTACAGGTACAGAAATGTTCTTTTAAAGGTACAGACAATAAGGTACAAAATTATTCCAAGGTTCAGAGGTACAATGTTGTACTCCACTAGGGTACAGCTGGAGCGACACAGCCTTTGTACCTTTTTAGGTCCATCCTTGTCCCTCTATTTCTTAGTGTGTACTGCCTTATTCTGTTAGAACCACTACCACAAAAACACTGACTTAACCAATACTACTAAAAAAAAAAAAAAACTTCCCCTCTCAGAGTTTCTTTTAGCCACAACTTAATAATCTAATGCTCCCAACAAATACTGCAAACCTCTGGAAATCCCAAAGAGGCACGAGCAGTACTCCTTAAAATGTTTCTGCTTCTGAGTGCATGCAAGGCTGTGGCCTGGCACGTGCTCAATGAGTCGTACAGCAGATATTTTAAAGACATCCTGATACCTGATGAGTGACCAGGAGATGGCAAACGTGGAGAGTCAGCCAGCTTGAGTGGAGGACCACCAGACTAAATCAGATGTTACACATTTGCCAGGAGAAACCAACTCGTGCAGGATGGGACACAGCAGGGTGCCCACCAAGAGGCAGCCTCCCAGAGAGAGTTTAATCAAGTCCTAAATTAGTGTTGCTCTTCTTGTCACTGCTGCTTCTAGTTTATGCAGTTTGTTTTGGCTGAAATTGAATATATATTTTTTTCTCATCAATTAATGATCAAATTGTCTCGATCATTTCCTTGATTAATTTAGTTGTTTGGTACATAAATAAAGAAATGTCCTTAAATGCTCAGTTTTTACCCAAAATGAAGATAATTGACTTTATTGTTCAGTTAAGACACCAAAGTAACGCATTTTCACTCTGGAGCTGAAACCAGTCGTGTTGTTGTTTCTTTTCTGAAAATAAAATCACTGAAATCTTTAAATGTTCAAAATAGTTTCAGATTAATTTTCTGTCAATCATAAATGTATGAACTGTAGTGCGGCAACTGTCAGTTAATGCATTTCAAACTAGTTATTGGCAAGAAAAAAAATGATTTAATGTATTTTCATGTTCGTATGACCTGTTTTGAGGCAGATCTATTTTTCATCCAGTATATGCACACATATCCTAACTTACCTGTATGTAAGCAGGACTTGTAACAACTTCTACACATTTCCACATACAAACACAGATGCCCTATGATCAGTTTAGTTAATGAAAACTTGCTTCATTTTTTAGAAAGTTTGTTTTTTCTCTTATTGTGTATGCATGGTTGTGGAAGTAAAATAGTCAAATTTATATGGATTTTAAGCATTATTGTTGTTGATTTGTTTGTTTTGTTTACTAACAGTACTGCGTGCGGCCCACGTTAAATCTGTATTTTCTAGATGTGAATTAAATGTCTGTCCAAAAGGGTTTTTTCTTCTTGGTCCTCTTGACAACATAAGACACATGCAAATCAAAATTTGGGATTTTTTTTCCTGATATTGTAAAATATGATGTAACATAAAATGTAAATTTTATGAACATTTCTTATGCATTACAGTAATGTTGTAAATGTCATTGAATACATGCTGCTCCATATGTAACACAAGATAAAGTTAATATGCAAAGACAAGATCATCAGCAGATAAAAATATTGGGTTATTTCATGTATATTTCACAGATGGATATCCAAAGTTGGGATTTTTCATAGCCACGTTTTGCTCATTTACAGAGCTATGCAAAGAGTTCGGATATAATCCAGAAATTAACCGGCTGTAATCTGGAATAAGAATTTTTTTCAAGGTCCAATCTTATTATGCAAAATTCTCCAAAATGCTGTAGATCAGTTGTGCATTCTTCAGGATATTCTTTGTATCTGTGTCAAATGCAGAGATATTTGACTGTTGGGTTTTCTCTGTAATTATTGTAGAGTCTTTACCTTATAATATAAAGCACCTTGAGGTGAATGTTTTTTGTTATTTGGTGCTGAATTGAGTTGAGTTGAATTGAATGGAATTTGGTGCTAAGTAAATAAAATAGAACTGAAATTGAATATGGGTCATTTGAGTTGCTGGGAAAAATAACATCAGTATTCAGATTAGAGGACTTGTTAGAAGGAATCTTAAAAGAATCTTTTGTTACCAACCTACATGTGGATGTCTAATGAAAAAGTATTACATTTCATTATCTTTTTAAGCCGAGTGTGAAGCAGCAGGCATGAGAATCAGCACCTCTAAGTCTGAGGCCTCAGCTGGAAAAGGGTGGAGTGCCCATTCCTGCTCAGGGACGAGTGGCTGCCCCAGGTGAAGGAGTATCTCGGGGTCTTGTTCACAAGTGGTGGGAGAAGGGAGCTGGACATTGACGGGCAGATCGAGGCTGCATCTGCAGTGATGCTGATGTTGCACCCATCTGTCGTGGTGAAGAGGGAGCTGAGTGTGAAAGAGAAGCTTTCGATTTATTGCTCAATCTACATCCCTACCCTCACATATGGTCACGAGCTTTGCGTGGTGACGGAGAGACCGGGATTGCGAATGCAAGAAACAAAACTGAGCTTCCTCCAAAGGGTGGCTTGCCTCTCCCTTAGAGATGGCCTGAGGAGTGCAGCCGTTCAGAGTAGAGCCTCTGCTCCTCCACATTGAAAGGAGCCAGCTGAAGTGGTTCAGGCATCTGACTAGGATGCTTCCTGGGCACCTCTTGGGTCAGGGGTCCCAGACATGTCCTACCAGAAGGAAGCCGTGGCGCAGACCCAGGACATGCTGGAGAGATTATATCTCTCGGCTGGCCTGGGAAAGTCTTGGAGTCCCCCAGGATGATCTGGAGGAGGTGTCTGGGGTGAGGGAGGTCTGGGCTTCTCTGCTTTGGGTGGGTGGGTGGATGGATATTTACCCAGCAAGCTAGGTAAAACTGATAATGTCAGAAAGTGCTTAAAGTGCGTGCAATTGTCCAGGTGAAAGTAAGTTTCAGAGTAAAGTGAACTTAAAAAATTATTAGGAAACAATCTCTGCTTGTTTAGATCTGATTACAGCAAGAAAAAAAAAAAAACACTGTTACTTTTTAATCATTTCACTCTATGATTTCTCCTGATGGAGCACTAAACTGTGGTCTCTCCACCTCCCTGCTTCTTACATCTTCTGGCAAACTTTTGAAAGCTTTTACCCACATCCTGATTTTAGCAGAGCCACTGAGGAAATGTGCTGATATTATGTGCTGTTAAACAGATTGAGGCTCAATATATAGCAATTAGTTACTGACTGTAGCATTAAGACAGTTTACCATCAGCATTGACAAGCAAATCCAAGAGAGTTGGGATGCTGTAAAAAATGTGAATAACAGAATGCAATGATTTGTACATCTCAGAGCCAACTCTTTTTATTCACAATACAACATGATTATACTTTATTGATCCCACAATGGGGAAATTACAGTTAACAGAACACCATCCAAGAAGACAACCAGAACAAACATGGGGAGATAGGTGAACTGTGGCCATGCTGCCCCCCCCTTCTGGAGGCGCTGCCATTAAAAAGACAGAAACAATAGTGAAAACATATAGGGATGAGTGAGGGAAAAAATCATCCCATACTTTGTATACATACACACATACACAGAATATACAAATCATCAACTGAATAAACAGAAAAAAATGGACCACTTTAAGAAAAATATCAGTTCATTTTGAATCTGATGGCAGCAGCATGTCTCCAAAGTTGGGCTGTGGCAACAAAAGGCTGGAAAAGTCCAATGAAAACGGTTATAAATGGTTATAAAAAAGAGCATTTAGTAAATTTCTTAGTAAAGATGTGCAGAGGTTTAATCTGTAAAAATCTGCATCTACAAATTGAGGAACAGTTTCTTCAGTGTCATCATCTACACTATATAACACCAAAGGATTGAGAGAATATGGAGAACTGAAAATCAGTAGTGGATGCTTGTGATCTTTGGGCCCTCAGGTGGCCCTGCATTAAAAACGGATGTGATTCAAGCATGGAAATCCGTGCACAGCCTCAGGAACATGTTTATGGAAGTTTTCTTTAAAAAAAGGAAAGTTTGCATACAAAATCACCATCAGATTCATGTCTATGCTGGCCAGTTCTGTTCTTACAGCTGTGCCAGTGACTCAGACATATTCCAAATCCTCAGGTTTCTGCTCCCTGTCTACAATCTGCATACTGTCTCAACACCTTCACACCCCCTTATGCCCCCTCTGTGTGAGGAGGTAGAGTGGATAAAGAGGTGGCAACGTAAAACAGAACCGTGCACCACCAAGACAAGAAACTGGCTGAAGAGACTTGGATAATGGAGTCAGAGAAAGAAACCATAAAACATTGCACCCGACCCCTACGACCCCTCCTACAGGAGGTGGGCTTACAGGAGGGCCATGTCTCTTTGGGCTGTGCCTGGCTGGGTACCATGGGATAAGGCCCGGCCACCGGACGCTCTGGACAAACTGATATGAGTTTGAGTTTTTCCATAATATTCCTCTTCTACACTCTAAAATTTGACAAGTTGACCTTACTTAAGAAAATCTTGGAAACAGATTGCCCTGAAAAATGTAATGTATAACTATTAAGTCTTATTTTTGTTTACTTAACATATACTTGTTCAGTGTACTTAAGACCTTGTTGTGTCAAATTAACTTAAATAAACTTAGTTTAGTGAAGTTCTTTCAACTCAGAAATAGGAAGTAAATTAACCTGTTATTAACTTAGCTACATCAAGTTAGTCCAACTTACATGAACAGTACAGTTTACTTAGCAGACTCTAGGAAACCGATTGCCTTAAATGAATGAAGTAACTACAACAAAACACGATGAGTTCACAAGGTTCAATGTTTTATTTTTAACAAAATACTATCCTTAGCTTCTTAACAAAAGGCCAATGTGGCCACACATGAACAAATACAAAACTAATCACGTTTTTACCCTTCCACAGGGCTCAATAACAAGATGCTTAAGTCAGCTTACAGGCTGAATGAGCAGCAACTGAAACAGTTTATTTTGAACTGTAACAAGTAGGCACTCTAGCACTGTAACAGTTACCTGAAAAAAAGTGATTTAAGTAGTTATATATGAAGGACAGATTCTGACATACTTGGCAATAAACATAGAAATAAATAAATAGCTTGATGAAATAATTCATGTGCCAAACATTGCATCCAACAAATACAAAATAAGAAGTTTACCAACTTATTTGATGATACAGTGCAAAAAAAAAATCAAATTAAAATATGATAGTATGTTAAAAAAATATCATATTAAATGAATACACAATATGAAAAAACATAGAAATACAAGTAATGGCATAAAAAAAGAAATCAGACTGAGCATCAGCCTGTGAATGAAGGTGTTTTTTAGGCATTTTGGACAGTCAGAATGAAAGGCACAGGTCAGTCCAAATATGAGGCAAACAGCTTGATCAGTTCAGTGTCAACCATGACAATAGTACCTTCCAGAATGATAACATGCTGGATGGTTCAAGGTGAAGAGCATTCGGACCTGGTTGCTGACTGACTTCAGGAATAACAGGCAATAATCCCACAGGAACCTGGGTGAAGTCTGCCACGGCATCTGAATCCTGTGGATATTAAGAAAAAAAAAAGAGAAAAAAAAGAATGGGGTGAAAATCTTGATTTCCAAGTGCAGAACCTCTAACAAACCAAATTGCAAAACGTACAAAAGAGGCATTGTAGCAGTCTCGTTCATCACCCCCGAGGAAAACCGAGAGACATCGCAGGACAGCAGTCCTCATGGCAACAACATCACTGGTCTACAGGAAGGGAAAAACAATAAAAGTAAGCAAAAGCATCTTCTGAAGAAAATAAATCACATTTTTCACAATAAGTGATACAAAATAATTGTTCAGCTCGTTGAGAGCACTTATTTAGTGGAATGCATTGTATTTTTTTCTTCCACGCTTCCATGTGCAGAGCATTATAAGCAAGCAAAGTCTTAAAAAAACAAAGAACGGCTCTCACTGGCCGCTTTTCCACCGGCGGGGTTCTGGTGCCAGTATTTGAACCGTTCAGCAGTTTTTCCACTCGAGGCTTGTTCCTGAACATCACATTACCCTCCGCATGACCGAGTGAAATTGCGACTACACGAATGTTAGCAGGCCTGGTTTACGCTTACAAACATGCTAACGTGCTGCATTTGAAATACAGGTAATTAATGTTAAGAGCTCTTATCATGGACAAAACATTAAAGGCTCTCAAGTAAAATACAGTATATGGCAGTTTTAGCTAATATTGGCCCCATAAGCCCATGCTAACATTAACATTAGCATTAGTCTGCAAATACGTTTATGCATCATCATGCAAAACTAGCCTGTAACAATACATTGAATAATAAAGTCATACATGACACATGAAAATATAATGAAGATGAACAGCTCACCTTTAGAGAAGATCAGCTTCTTCCAGTGTGTAAGTCCACAGGGTTTCTGGAAGCTTCCCGCACTTCTGTACTGGGCATGTGCACTGCTGAACTCACTCCAGCATTCACTCCAGTAACAAAAATATTCAAGTCCAGTTTACACACTAGAACTTAGTCTTGTACCTCTCTCAGGCTAAACATGTACATTACTCACATTGCTTGAGTTAAATCAACAGTATAGTGAGATTTAAGTAAAGCACACAAACGTAATTTAAGTAAGAATAGGTATTACCTTTTAGAGTGTACAAGAACGTAATTATTTATGTGTTAGATATTGCTTCTTTTTGTCTTGTTTTTTGTAACTTTTGTTTCTTCTTCTAAAATATATTTTATTTTTATGATGTGCAATAAAATAATCTACATCATCGTAAAGCTAATAAAACCCCTAAAACTTGATCTTAAATACTTATTTTGGGAAGTCTTACTGTAATTATAAAAATTAGATTAAAATAATCAACTTTCTCAAGAAATGACCTCTTTGCCATTGTTGCAGCCACCCGCTTCAAATGGTATGAGTCCATTAAATGAACGTTATTAGCTGCTAATAACTTTCATTTAATGGACTAATAACATTTGAAGCGGGTTTCAGGGGTTTGTGATGGCTTCTATTTCCCAGAAGAATTAAATTATTAAGCTGTTTGTCTGTTAGTGTTATCAGGAGCACTAAGAATAAATAATTAGTTTGAGGCAGGATTTTCATTTGTTGCAGTTCAGACAGAGATAATGTAAGGCTGATCCAGCATTTGTAATCATTTTCAGCATTTTTAAAAGAGGGCTGTAAAATCTCTGTTGCCAGTGTGAAGCGGGGGGGGGGGGGGGTCCCGAGCTCTGAGAGTGGCAGTACTGTTGATTTATTCCTCCTGATTATGTATGTAGAGATTTTATAATCCCGGGTTATACTGAAAGTTTCTTGTAAGAATATGTGGATCTCTAGATATAATAATAATAAATCATTGGCATATAAAGGCTTTGTTGTGTGTATTCTTGTTGTGTATTTCTGTTATTGTTTCTGATGCTGCAGCAAGTGGTTCAGTGAATATGGGAGTTAAAGATGGACAGAAAAGGCATCATTGTGTGGTTCCCCTGGGAAGTGTCAGATGTCTGTGATGTGACCCCGTTTGTGGTTATTGTGGCCCTGGGTGAAGTGTTTTTATCCAGTGGATGATCAGCTCTCAGAAATCACATCTGTGCAGGGTACTGGATAGAAATGAGCAGTTTACTTTATCAAATGCTTTTTTCTGTCTCTAAATTAGGGGCGAGACTTATTAAGCTGAATAATCTTCAAACATGCCTGCCCACCCTCTGGCCCATTGGTCATTTCATTTACCCCTCCCTCTTCTATAGTAAGGCAAAGTCCTTTAACAGACATAAATAGAGCAGGAAGCATCTGCAGACATCACAGAGGACGGACGTGTTTACAGAGCTGTGACAGCAAAAATGATCACAGATTTCTTCTTTCTGCTCTTACTCATAGGTAAGCTAAGTTTATTCTGTCTAATTTAACACAGGTGATAATTTCTGCTGTTTTTATTATTATTATTAATTATTTAAATTCAGGAACACTTTGTTTTTTATTCTAATAGACAAAAAAATCAGTTTAAAGGACTGGTTGCTACTCAAACTAGACAGTAAATATGAGACATTGGCATCAATAAATAAGTTATTAAATTAAATTAATACAAAATTTTTATATCACCATGTAGCTTACTAAATCAGCCTGTAAGATATGTGGAAATTTACAATCAAATTTTAAACAATCTTTTTTTCCTTAAATTTCTTACATCTACTGACTGAACGACTCACAATGTTTCGCAGTCCTAATTTGTATTTTAGAGATTTATACTTAAAAAATATTGAAAAACCTGCAGGTACTGTGCCAGAAATGAATAAATAAAATAAAACTCCTTGTTAACTGTTCATTTGTATCAGCAACTTAATAGGAGAATCAACTGGATTGGTGAAAGGGAAAAGAGGATTAGTTTGTAAAATAGGATGCTGGGAGTTTTGGTTGGTATTTGCAAGCCAAAAGGTTCCCAGCTAACATAGGGCAAGAGGCAGGGTACACCTGTACAGGTCTCCAGCCTGTCACAGGGCCAACACAGAGAGACAGACAACCATCCACACCTATGCATGTCTTTGGACTGTGGGAGGAAACCCACGCAGGAGAACAGGCAAACTCCACAGAGAGAGAGGGAGGGCTGGGACACAGTGGAATCAAACCCAGACCTTCCAGATGTTATTGTAGCTGTGAGGCAGCAGTGCTAACCACCGCGCCACCGTGCTGCTGAAACAAACGCTAGTGCATTACAAAAAAGATGCTAGCTGAAAGAAACCCCATGGCAAAATCAAATCAAGTGTTTAATGTACAGAAATGGTGAGACTCGTGTTATGCAGCTTATCTTGTGTAATACGAGCTCTATGTTAAAGTTAATATTGAATGAGACAGCATTTTGAATTATGAAATACAGAAATTAGCGGCAACATTTAATCTCCCCTCCTGCCTTTGGAAAATTGTGTTTGTTGTTGAGTTAAACAGAAATATGATTCCTCTATGTAGCTGTTTCTTTCATGGCTTAGTTGCTGCTTTGGAAAAGAGAAGTTGCACCATGAGTAAAGTTATATGCAGCCCCCTTGGAAGCTTAGTGTTAGACGGTGTGCAAATGTAGAGCTAAAATAGCATTTCCCTGTGGCTGTGTACGGGTTGAAGTAACAGTTCCTCAGCACACTATGTTATTATATAAATATGCCCAGTGGTTATAAAGTGCTCAGCTGATCTGATCGCCTTCACTGTGCCCACCAAAGGAATCATCAGCCCTGATTTGTTTTTTACTCTGAACAAGTGACAGATTTGATCAAAAGATGCAGACGCAGCGTCAGCCACCAAACTACCACAGCACACATCACATTAGTAAATCTGCCTCTAAATGTCCCTTTTTCTTTAAAATTCCAATCTTTGTAATGAAGAAGCATTTTTCACAGGCTGTTCTTGTTTAAATTACCTGCATAAAAGACATTAACATTACTCCTGCCTCCCTTCACTGGCTTCCAGTGAAATTTAGACTTATGTATCTGTTTGTATGTATGTATAATTATATCAATTTCTTTGTATATGACATTTGGACTTTTCCAAATGTGACGCACTCTGCAAATGTCTGTCTGAACAATGCTAAAGACTTTTTTACTCTTTTTTTTGTCAGGTGGACATGGCTCCAGTTTAGAGCTACAAGATGGTGATCAACAAATAACCAATGAGACCATTATTAGAGGTACATTTATTTTATTAAATGTTGTCAAAATCAACTTGAACACGCACACATTATGTACATGAGAAAAGTATTTTTGTATTATGTCTAAATCCCTGAGTTTACATACTGTATTTTTTTAACAAATGGTATCAACACACAAACGTGGCAAAGAAAGCACAACATCTCTCAGTTCAAAGGTTTTACATATCAGGTCATAACTGTTACTGCGTGTTTTACCGTGTCCGATATAGGATTCTAGCTGCTCAGCAGTCCCATGTCTTTGTTGTAAACATTTTCAATTGGCACAATTGTGTTTTTTATTTTTGTTTTATTTTGTCTGTTCTCGGTTTCTTTTGTTGTGGGGTTTGGTCATGTTTTGATTTTCTAGTTCCTTGTGTTTCTGGGTGTTCTGTGTCAGGTCTGCATCTTTGTTCCTTCGTCTCACTTCCTGTTTTATTTTGATAGTCATCTGGTCCCTGGGTGTTGCGTTCAGTTTTGCTTCCCGTTGTCTCCTCAGTATAATTTGGTTCACCTGTGTTCCCAGCTGAGCTTTCCAGTTTAATTTGTTTAAAATAACACCTAAAAATTTTATTTTATTTTACTTTTTCAATATCAGTACCTTCAATAATTATTCTTAAATTTTCATTCTTTTTACAATTACCAAAAATCATATATTTTGTTTTTTCCCAATTTAAACATAATTTATTTTCATCAAACCACTTCTTAATTTTTACCATTTCTGAACTTATGGTTACGCAAATGTCTGACAAATTATTTCCATTTGGGATACTTCACAGAGGTCATTAATAAACAAAATGAAAAGTAATGGGCCTAAAACGGATTCTTGAGGAACTCCACATTACATTTTTAACTCAGATTTTTGAATATTAATTTGAACAAACTGTTGTCGGTTGTCCGAGCTGCAAGGCCAAGCGGAATGCAGCTCAGGCAGTGGCCTAAGCAAAAACTCGGGTGTGGGAGGAGTTCGGTGAGGCTATGGAAAAAGACTTTCGGACGGCATTGAAGCGATTTTGGCAAACCGTCAGGCGACTCAGGAGGGGAAAGCAGTGCTCCACTCACACAGTTTATAGTGCGGGTGGGGTGCTGACTTCAACTGAGGATATAGTCGGACGGTGGAAGGAATACTTCGAGGACCTCCTGAATCCCACTGACACGCCTTTTGTAGTGGAAGCAGAGTCTGGGGACGAGGGAGATGACTTGCCCATCACTGGGGGTGAGGTCAGTGAGGCAGTTAAACAACTCCCTGGTGGCAGGGCCTCTGGGGTGGACGAGATTCGCCCTGAGTTCCTGAAGGCTCTGGATGTTGTAGGGCTGTCTTGGTTGACACGCCTCTGCAACATCGCGTGGAGATCTGGGGCAGTGCCAATGGATTGGCAGACCGGGGTGGTGGTCCCCATCTTTAAGAAGGGAGACCGGAGGGTGTGCTCCAACTTTCGGGGGATCACACTCCTCAGCCTCCCCGGTAAGGTCTATGCCAGGGTGCTGGAAAGGAGGGTGCGTCCGTTAGTCGAACCTCGGATCCAGGAGGAACAATGGGGTTTTCGTCCTGGTCGTGGAACGCTGGACCAGCTCTTTATCCTCTCAAGGATATTCGAGTGTGCGTGGGAGTTTGCCCAACCAGTCTACATGTGCTTTGTGGACTTGGAGAAGGCATTCGACCGTGTCCCTCGGGGTATCCTTTGGGAGGTCCTGTGGGAGTATGGGGTGTCTGGCCCGTTGTTGTAGGCCATTCAGTCTCTGTACAACCGCAGTGAGAGCTTGGTCCGTATAGCTGGTAATAAGTCGGATTCGTTTCCTGTGGGTGTTGGACTCTGTCAGGGCTGCCCTTTGTCACCGATTCTGTTCATAATTTTTATGGACAGAATTTCTAGGCGTACCCAGGTGGCGGAAGGCTTCTTCCTTGGTGGCCTCAGAGTCTCATCTCTGCTTTTTGCAGATGATGCGGCCCTGTTGGCTTCATCAGGGGGTGGCCTCCAGCTCGCAGTGGAACGGTTCGCAGCCGAGTGTGAAGCAGCCGGGATGAGAATCAGCACCTCTAAGTCTGAGGCCATGGTCCTCAGCTGGAAAAGGGTGGAGTGCCCTCTCCGGCTCAGGAACGAGCTCTTGCCCGAAGTGGAGGAGTTCAAGTATCTCGGGGTCTTGTTCACGAGTGATGGGAGAAGGGAATGGGAGATTGACAGACGGATCAGGGCTGCATCTGCAGTGATGCGGACGCTGCATCGGTCTGTCACGGTGTAGAGGGAGCTTAGTGTAAAAGCGAAGCTCTCGATTTACCGGTCGACTACCCTCACCTATGGTCACGAGCTTTGGGTAGTGACCGAAAGAATAAGGTCGCGAATACAAGCGGCAGAAATGAGTTTCCTTCGAAGGGTGGCTGGCCTCTCCCTTAGACATAAGGTGAGGAGTGCGGCCATCCGAGTAGAGCCGCTGCTCCTCCACATCGAAAGGAGCCAGTTGAGGTGGCTCGGGCATCTGATTAGGATGCCTCCTGGCCGCCTCTTGGGTGAGGTGTTCCGGGTATGTCCCACCGGGAGGAGGCCCCGTGGTAGACCCAGGACACGCTGGAGAGATTATATCTCTTGGCTGGCATGGGAATGCCTTGGGGTCCCCCCGGATGAGCTGGAGGAGGTGGCTTGGGAGAGGGAAGCCTGGGCTTCTCTGCTTAGGCTCCTGCCCCCGCGACCCGGCCCCGGATAAGCGGAAGAGAATGGATGGATGGATGGATGGATGCTGTCGGTTGTTAAGATAACCAAGCCATTGGTGAGCTGGACCCCTGATTCCATAGTTGTATAATTTAGACAGTAACAGACTTTGATTTATGGTATCGAATGCTTTCCTCAAGTCGATGAAGATGCCCACTGTGTATTGCTGTGTATTGCTTACTCTCAGTTGCAGATGTAATCTTTTCTATTAATTCAATTAATGCTAAAGCTGTTGATCTTTTTGGTCTAAAGCCATATTGATTTTTACTAATTAATTTATAATTTTCATTTTTGAGCAAACCACTTTTCAATAATTTTAGAAAACTGAGAAAGCAATGACACCGGTCTATAGTTGTAGAACTGATCTATATCTACGTTTTTAAAAAGTGGTACAACTTTAACACCCGATTGTATGGACAAATTAAAATAAAAGTCACTGGTTTAATAATACAGTCAATAGTCCTTTTTACAATGGTCATATCGAGTCCGTCACTGCCAGTAGATTTTTTATTTTCACTTTTCCTAACGATAGACAAAATTTCATTTTCCTGAACCTCCCCCAGAAACATGGACTGTATTATTCTACTTTCCATATTGCAAATAACTTCTTGGTTCTGAATAGATGTATCCATAGATTTGGCAATATTTTCCCCAATATTAATAAAAAAAGAATTAAATTAATTAACCACATTTGTCCTGTTGCTTATGACAGTTTCATTGTCTACAAAATAATCAGGTAACTTTGTGTGTTGTGCATTTGGTTTTATTATATTATTTAATATTTTCCATATTTCTTTCATATTTCCTTTGTTATCTTTCATTTTTTTATTATAATCCTTTTTTTTTTTCTTAAAATTGCAGTTAACTTATTTTTGCATGTTTTATATTTGGTCTCACAGTTAGGTATAAACTCTTTATACAATTTATTTTTCTTTTTGCATGTTTTAATTAGTCCTGATGTCATCCAAGATTCATCACTTTTAGAGGGTGTCTTTGATAACTTTAATGGGCAACATTTATTATAACTGGATATATAACAGTTTAAAAAAGTTTGATATGCTACATTCACATCAGCCACATAAACACCTGATCAGTCCTGGTGTAAAAGGTTGCTCCTTAAATCATTTATTGTTTTATCAGTTCTCACTCTAAAATATGAGGGCTGATGGGAACTCTTATATATCTCAGATTGCATGTCATATATGGTAAAAACAGGCATGTGATCACTTATATTATTTACCAATAATCCACTTTGAACAATTTTATTAACCTGATTTGTAACGATATTAATTAATGTGGCACAAGAGCTAGTGATTCTGCTGGGCTGTGTGATTAGAGGAAAAAGAGACCTTGCATATAGTACATCAAAAAAAATTAGATGTGAATTTACATTTAGACTGATTGAGAAAGTCAATATTGAAGTCACCTCCTATTAAAAATATTTAGTGATTACTCAGTGTATCAAGTATATTTTAAATTTTTCCTGAAAGATATCTATTTTGGATCCTTGAGCTCAGTAAATGTAAGCAGCAATCACATTCCTGTTTTTTCCATGTCTATTTCAACAGCTACACATTCCGTAATTCCCTCAACTGCGACAGATATTTGCTCAACAAGTTTGCATTTCAGATGACTATCAACATACAGCGCCACACCTCCTCTTTTTTTCTGGTTTATTTATATAATATAACTTATAACCTTCTATTTCAAAGTCTACATCCTTTTCGGTAACAAGCCATATTTCAGAAAGTGCTATTGTTTTGAATTGATTAGTGAATGTACTAATATAATCTTTCATTTTGTTGAAATTTGCATAAAGACTTCTAATGTTGAAATGAACAAATGACAGCCTATCCCTTAAATTAACCTTTAAATTAAATTCATAGTCTGTATAATATTTACAGGTGTCACAAATATCGTTCAACCAATGGCTATCAGGGTCCAGGTCTTTATCAAAATCAAACATACCATATTCTCTAATGTCAGATCTATTCAGTATTATACGTTTCTTTTTTAAAATTTTTTGATTAAATCATTTAAGCTACAACTAAACACAGAATGAGATACCAAACAAAAAATATTCAAAAGGCAGGTTAGAAACAAAAGCTTGGTGATACGACTTTCCCTTCCCTCTCTCACCCCGCTCCACCCACCCCCCACCCTCCCATTCATAAAATAAGTTTGCGCTTATAAGAGTACCATAATAGTACCATAATAGTACCACTCTCCCATAAATTTGATCGTGTTGACAAACTGAAAATCCATAAGTTCATGAGTGCAAGAAACAAGTCAAAGTAAAGTTGCCTCTCTTAGCAGCCCTACAGGTCACTGCGCTGGAGGCACTTTAGTCCTCCACAGCTGAGATGAAGAGCTCAGCCTTACTTGCATCTTGAAATAGATGGTTGTCATTCCCTTTGGTTAACTTTATTGTCGCGGGGTACAGGAAAAAAGCCTGAAACCCTTTTGTACGAGCTTCGTGCATTTGAAGTGTCCTCACTGTAGTCTGCTGCAAACCGTAGTTGGATATTAGCTATTTCAGGGGGATTTTTCCTGAATTCTTTAAGAATCAGATCCCTGTCGGTGTACCGGAGACATCTGACGATCAGTGGACGTGGTCTCCGCGGCTTACTCCCAGTGCCAGGCTCGGGCAAGCGTCCAAGCCGGTGACATCCCATCAGCACCGGATAGGCCTCGGACAATGTGGGGAGCCATCCAGGAAGTTGTTCTCGCAAGTAATCCAGAGCGTTTGCACCTTCAACCCCTTCTTTTAAATTGAATATAAGCAAGTTGTCTCTTCTTGCACGTCCTCCATTTCTGTAAGTTTTGCCTGGTATTTGTGCAATGTTTCCCCACACTGAGAGACAGCTTGTTCAGCCTCAGCCATACGCTCTTTCAGCTGAGTCGTGTCTGAGCGTATAGTCCGTATTTCTTCCGTGTGCTTAGATAAAGTTGAATGCATGCTTTCAATGCGCTTCTGAAGCCTGTTGATGCGCGTTTCAGCTTTCTCGTCGGCCTCTTAAAAATATTTGGCCATTAATTCATCAATGGCTTTAGTCAGGGCCGCGTTGTTTTCACCGAGCTGTTTACTTCAGTCATTGTTTGGCTGCTAACGACTGCCTTGTTTCTTGCATTGACAAAAAATAGGATTAAACTGAAATTGTCTTTCTTTACATAACAGTCTTTCACACATACCAAGGTTTATTTGAGCTTTTTGGGAGAGTCTCAGCACGCAGCCGCCATCTTGTCCGCCATTTTCCCAATTATTTTGAGACTCTTTTGAGATTATGTTAATAAAGTATGGGTTTATAAATTTGAAAATCATTGCATTTTGTAATCATTTACACTTTATGCAGCATTCTGACATTTTCAGAATTGAAATTGTACATTGATTATGTATATTGTAGCACCATGATATCTTCTGTCCACATGTTGTGATAAAATATGCAAAGCAAGAGATGTGACTACATATGCTTGTATAGAAATTAGTGTACTCTTTCCTGTCAGGTGAAAATGCCTCCAGTGTAGAGCCTCAGACTGACCAAGGGCTTCCAAATAAAACCACTACCACAGGTAAAGACTTGCAAACACTTCCACAGTTTTCTCAGAAATTGTACAAAATCATCCTGACCCAACAAAGTTAATGAGCATATTAAAATCAATATGTACTCATTAGCAATGCTTTACTGTCTTTGTCATAATACAAATCTAACCTTCCTGAGCTGATTGCATCCATCCATCCATCCATTCGCTTCCGCTTATCCTGTTCAGGGTCGCGGGGGGGGGGGGGGGGGGGGGCTATCCCAGCTGTCATAGGGCAAGAGGCAGGGTACACCCTGAACAGGTCGCCAGCCTGTCACAGGGCCAACACAGAGACAAACAACCTTTCACACTCACATTCATGCTCTCATTCACACCTATGGGCAATTTAGAGTAGCCAGTTAACCTAACCCCAGTAAGTGCATGTCTTTGGAATGTGGGAGGAAACCCACGCAAGCACGGGGAGAACATGCAAACTCCACACAGAGAGAGGGAGAGGCCTGGGCCAAGGTGGAATCGAACCCAGACCTTCCAGATGTTATTCTAACTGTGAGTGTGATGTTCTTGTGCAGTGTGTCGAAACTCTGACTAAACACCAAGTTAAACCACAGTCAATGAAGACGGAGTCTAAGCAAGTTTGACCATTTACTGTCGAATTCCTTCATTAACTATTCGGTGAAAACTGCAAACAAACAGTACAAAATATTTGGCTTGAAAATATCCAACCACAAATAGCTCTATACATAGCCTTTAGCATAAGATATATCCATATTATTAGCATTAAGAAGCATGTACTACATTTGCCCATAACAAAATAAAATGTCTTCTAAATTCAACAATATACTAAAATATATATTCTCAACACTTAACAAAATGTATTTCAACTTACGGCATTGCCTCTTTAACATTTTCCCAAGTAGATGACAACGGATAACCTTCAGAGCATGAATGCATGCCTGCCATGTCCCATATGATCAACCAGGAAGAGAAAAACCCCAAGTGACCTCCCGGATGTGATGTCATCCGGTGATCAGATTTCAAAATAAAATCACAAATCCCAGAAAAGACTACAAAATACATTCAAACATATTCTTTACTGAAATTAACCACAACATTACTAACTTTATGTGAAATAAAAATGAGAAGCTGCATAAAGGCAGCACAGTGAGGCAGCAGTGCTACCCACTGCGCCACCGTGCTGCCCGGTAGAATACTCGATTACTAAAATAATCGTTTTATGCAGCCCTAGTCCAGAGTTAATTTTAGTGATGAAAGCAAGTTTAATTTATTTGGGTCTGATGGGAAACATTATGTTCGTCGACAAACTGGGGAAAGACTGAACCCAAAGTGTGTAAAGAAGTCAGTGAAAGTTGGTGGAGGAAGTGTCACTGGGAATGTTTTCGGCTGCAGGAGTTGGACCTCTCATACAGCTAAATGGCAGAGTGAATACAAGTGTGTATCAGAACCTTCTTCAACAACACATGGTTCCTTCCTTGCATTCATCACTCAATCAGCCAGCAATTTTCATGCAGGACAATGCTCCCTGTCACACAGCTAAACGGGTAAAGCAGTTCCTTGAAAGTGAAAAAATTGAAACAATGAAATGTCCAGCCCAGAGTCCTGATCTAAACCCAATAGAAAACCTCTGGAAAATCCCTGGTGACAAAGTTATGGCCAAGAAACCCAAAACAGTCGCAGAACTGTAGAAGAGACTGGAAGAAGAGTGGACCAATATCACACCAGAGCAGTGTGGGAGACCTGATGTCCTGCGGCCACAGATGTGCTGAAGTCATTCAAAGCAAAGGCCTGTACACTTCCTACTGATTACTGACTGCTGTAACCTTCAGACACTTTAGTTGTAATCTTACTGTGTTACAGTCATTGCTGTCCTCTAATTATGATCATCACGTTTTTTGCAAAATAAAGGTTTTATGTTGATATACTTTGGTTATTTTGTGAAACACTGTTCTAGTGGCATGGTGTACCCCTTACACAAAATCTTTCAAATGGTGATCAATGTAGATTACATTATTTCTGGGAAATTCAAGTGTTCATACATTGTTGTCTAGTTTTGATCTCCAGTGTATATCTACGTTTTTAAAAAGTGGTACAACTTTAACACCCGATTGTATGGACAAATTAAAATAAAAGTCACTGGTTTAATAATACAGTCAATAGTCCTTTTTACAATGGTCATATCGAGTCCGTCACTGCCAGTAGATTTTTTATTTTCACTTTTCCTAACAATAGACAAAATTTCATTTTCCTGAACCTCCCCCAGAAACATGGACTGTATTATTCTGCTTTCCATATCGCAAATAACTTCTTGGTTCTGAATAGATGTATCCATAGATTTGGCAATATTTTCCCCAATATTAATAAAAAAAGAATTTAATGCATTAACCACATCTGTCGTGTTGCTTATGACAGTTTCATTGTCTACAAAATAATCAAGTAACTTTGTGTGTTGTGAATTTGGTTTTATTATTTAATATTTTCCATATTTCTTTCATATTTCCTTTGTTATCTTTCATTTTTTTATTATAATAATCCTTTTTAGCTTTTCTTAAAATTGCTGTTAACTTATTTTTGCATGTTTTATATTTGGTCTCACAGTTAGGTATAAACTCTTTATACAATTTATTTTTCTTTTTGCATGCTTTAATTGGTCCTGATGTCATCCAAGGTTTATCACGTTTAGAGGGTTTCTTTGATAACTTTAATGGGCAACATTTATTATAACTGGATATATAACAGTTTAAAAAAGTTTCATATGCTACAATCACATCAGCCACATAAACACCTGACCAGTCCTGTTGTAAAAGCTTGCTCCTAAAATTATTTATTGTTTTATCAGTTCTTACTCTAAAATATGAGGGCTGATGGGAACTCTTATATATCTCAGATTGCACATCATATATGGTAAAAACAGGCAAATGATCACTTATATCATTTACCAATAATCCACTTTGAACAATTTTATTAACCTGATTTGTAACGATATTATCAGTTAATGTGGCACAAGAGCTAGTGATTCTGCTGGGCTGTGTGATTAGAGGAAAAAGAGACCTTGCATATAGTACATCTAAAAAATCAGATGTAAATTTACATTTAGACTGATTGAGAAAGTCAATATTGAAGTCCCCTCCTATTAAAAATATTTTGTGATTCCTCAGTGTATCAAGTATATTTTCAAATTTTTCCTGAAAGGTATCTATTTTGGATCCTCGAGCTCGGTAAATGCAAGCAGCAATCACATTCCTGTTTTTTCCATGTCTATTTCAACAGCTACACATTCTATAATTCCCTCAACTGCGACAGATATTTGCTCAACAAGTTTGGATTTCAGATGACTATCAACATACAGCGCCACACCTCCTCTTTTTTCTGGTTTATTTATATGATATAACTTATAACCTTCTATTTCAAAGTCTACATCCTTTTCAGTACTAAGCCATGTTTCAGAAAGTGCTATTATTTTGAATTGATTAGTGAATGTACTAATATAATCTTTCATTTTGTTGAAATTTGCATAAAGACTTCTAATGTTGAAATGAACAAACGACAGCCTATCCCAGGGGTGGGCAAAACTACGGCCCGGGGGCCGTATGCGGCCCGTTAAGCTTTTTAATCCGGCCCCCCGAATTTGAATCAATTATAATGGTAAACCTTGTTAATGTTTTACTCTCCCTGCAGTTGTGGCATTTATCGCTAGATGGGATACTCTGGCACACTGACCTTTGTTGAGGTGCGCTGTCTTATGCTGCATTCAAGTGGTGTCGGAAGACCCGAGTTGTTTTTCCCAGTGGGAAAGTGATTTTTACGATCATTCCGACACTGCATGAACGCATCATTACTCAGCGTTTTCCCTCTTTGACAGCTCAACCCTTCTGCAATGATGAGCAGAGCTAAAAAAAGAAAAGTGGACCAGAGAATGTTGAGTGTTTAACCCCTTAACTGGCAGCAAAAAAAATCACCTGAAACAACTACATAACACCCTCTGGTTATTATTGGCTCTGAACAACCCATTTCATAGCCTATTAACCGGCTGCGTCTGGTCCGCGGGCCGAATGAAGTGCATTTATATGGCAGGCTAGACACGCCCATTTTGACTGACACCTCATTCGGCCAATCATGTTAAGAAATGGGTTTCCCAGAGCCAATAATACTCAGAGGGCATCACGTAGCTTCGTCAGGTGATTTGGTGCAGCCAGTTACATGATTGGCCGAATAACGTGTCAATAAAAATGGGAGGGTCTAGCCTGCCATATAAAAGGGACTACAAACGGCCCGTCACCGGGCCCTTGCCAGTTAAGGGGTTAATAAGGAGTGGACAACTAAATCTTTTTTTACCGAACACAGATCTACTGCTGTATGCCTGATATGCAAAGAGACTGTTGCGGTTTTTAAAGAGTATAACATCAGCTGTCACTTTACCACAAAACATGCTAACTATGCTAGCAAGCAGTCAGAGAAAGAACGGGAAGCTACTGCTCAGAGATTGATAGCTAATTTACAAGCTCAACAACATATTTTTCATTGTCAAAGTGCCATCCAAGAGTCAAGTACCAAGGCCAATTTTATGCTATCATTCAAATTAGCAAAGGCCAGCAAGCCTCTGTCTGAAGGGGAGTTTTTAAAGGAATGTATGGTGGAGGTGGCAGGTGTCTTGTGTCCAGAGGCCAAAGACAAGTTTGAAAAAAATCAGTCTATCACGCAAGACAGTGACTCGCCGTGTGGAACTGATAGACTAAGAGCTAACTAGCAACATAAAAAAAACGGCGGAGTCGTTCATGTTTTATTCATCAGCGCTGGATGAAAGCAACGATGTAAATGACACTGCTCAGCTCCTCATTTTTATCCGAGGAATTAACGATACTTTTGAAATAACAGAGGATTTTTTGACAATGGCGTCTCTGAAAGGAAAAACACGGGGGGAGGACTTTTATAACTGGGTGTCTGCTGTCATTGAAAATACGAAGCTGTCTTGGAGTAAACTTATCAGCGTCACCACAGATGGATCTCCAAATTTAACAGGGAAAAATGTTGGCCTGCTGAGAAGAATCCAGGATAAAGTGAAAGAAGAAAATCCTGACCAGGATGTTATTTTCCTTCACTGCATCATCCATCAGGAATCTCTATGTAAATCTGTATTACAGCTGAATCATGTTGTGAATCCTATCGTAAAACTTGTCAACTTTATACGTGTAAGGGGACTTCAGCACCGTCAGTTCATCGCGTTCTTGGAGGAAACTGATGCAGAGCACCATGACCTACTTTATCACTCCCGTGTCCACTGGTTAAGCTTGGGCAAAGTGTTTCAAGGAGTGTGGGACCTCAAAGAGGAGATCGGTGCATTTTTGGAGCTACTGGGGAAGGCCGACGAATTTCCTGAGCTGAGCAACAAGAACTGGCTTTGTGACTTTGCGTTTTCTGTGGATATATTTTCACACATGAATGAGCTGAACGTGAACATACAGGGGAAGGATCGGTTTGTGCATGACCTCTACACAAGTGTGAAAGCCTTCAAAGCCAAGCTGGCTTTATTTTCCAAGCAAATCCTAAACGAGTCATTCACTCATTTCCCCACACTAGCCACACTAAAAGAGGAGGCTGGCGCAAAAGTGAAGAAATACAGCGAGACACTGGATGCGCTCCACAAAGAATTCTGCCGTCGCTTTGTTGACTTTGAGAAAATTAACAAGTCACTTCAGTTGGTGGCCTGTCCCCTGTCACAAGACCCCGAAACAGCACCAGAAGCGATGCAGCTGGAACTGATAGACCTTCAGGCTGACGCTGTCTTGAAAGAGAAGTTCTACTCTCTTAAACTGAATGACTTTTATACGTCACAGCTTGTTCAGCCTCAGCCATACGCTCTTTCAGCTGAGTCGTGTCTGAGCGTATAGTCCGTATTTCTTCTGTGTACTTAGATAAAGTTGAATGCATGCTGTCAATGCGCTTCTCAAGCCTGTTGATGCGCGTTTCAGCTTTCTCGTCAGCCTCTTAAAAATATTTGGCCATTAATTCATCAGTGGTTTTAGTCAGGGCTGCGTTGTTTTCACCGAGCTGTTTACTTCAGTCATTGTTTGGCTGCTAACGACTGCCTTGTTTCTTGCATTGACAAAAAATAGGATTAAACTGAAACTGTCCTTCTTTACATAACAGTCTTTCACACATACCAAGGTTTATCTGAGCTTTTTGGGAGAGTCTCAGCACGCAGCCCCCATCTTGTCTGCAATTTTCCCAATTATTTTGAGACTCTTTTGAGATTATGTTAATAAAATATGGGTTTATAAATTTGCAAATCATTGCATTTTTTTAATCATTTGCATTTTATGCAGCATTATGACATTTTCAGAATTGAAATTGTACATTAATTATGTATATTGTTGCACCATGATATCTTCTGTCCACAAGTTGTGTCAACATGTGATAAAATATGCAAAGCAAGAGATGTGACTACATATGCTTGTATAGAAATTAGTGTACTCTTTCCTGTCAGGTGAAAATGCCTCCAGTGTAGAGCCTCAGACTGACCAAGGGCTTCCAAATAAAACCACTACCACAGGTAAAGATTTGCAAACACTTCCACAGTTTTCTCAGAAATTATACAAAGTCATCCTGACCCAACAAAGTTAATGAGCATATTAAAATCAATATGTACTCATTAGCAATGCTTTAGTGTCTTTAGGTCATAATACATATCTAACCTTCCTGAGCTGATTGCAGTAAAATGTAAAAAAAAGTATATATATATATATATATATATATATATATATATATATATATATATATATATATAGAGCAACTTGCTAACTTTCATTTCTGATTTTCAATTAAAAAAAAACAAAACTTCAGAACTTTGGTGCTCACATTCAACAAAAAAAAAGATGTACACACATATTCCTTTTTTTTTTTTCTTGAATGGGGATTAGCTTAATATATACAGGACTTTTTGTTGACTAAGAGATCAGGGCTGCGAGGTCTAAAATATTTAAAACGTCATGATCTTTTAAGATGTATAAATCTTACATATATATGTGTGTGTGTGTGTGTGTGTGTATACATATATATATATATATATATATATATATATATATATATATATATATATATACTAGAAGGTTACGGCATAAGTGGACACGAGATGAGAACCGGGAACTGTTGGAATGCTACTACACATGTAACCCCAGCGAAAGGGGCTACATAAAGAGGATGTGGGACCTATGGATTCTTCGAAACCCAACATCCACACTGACAGCGAAACAACTTGTGGCTCAGTGTTCCAACATATGAAGGAAACAGCTGCTATCGCAGCTAGAGATTGATGAGGTACAACACAAATGCTACGGCAAGGGGGAGCCAGGACGACAGGTCAGGGGGGAGATTTCATCATCCCCATACTCCGAGATTGGGTACCAAGCCCCAATAATAAGTACACTAAATAGCAGAGCAGCTGACCTGAAAGATAAGATCATGGCTAAGAAGGCAAACTGGACCCCTCGACGCCGACTACCAAGGTGTGAAGTACTCTCTGAAGATCTACTGGAAGATGCGAATGCAGAACTACAGACAATCCCTACCACTACCATCACTGAAACTAATCAGTTGATGTATATCACGGCAGCAGGGATCCTTGAGATGCTTGGCTATAAGATGAACAGCACTAAGGAGCAGTACCCTCCATGGAAACGACGATTAGAGGCTAAGATCAAGGCAGCACGGAGGGACGTTAGCCAGCTCTCAGAGTTGCAGAAGTGTGGGATGAAGAAGAAAGCAGTGCCTAAGAAGTACAACGGGCTGTCCATACCTGAGGCCTTAGAGACCGCCAAGCAAAGGCTTACAGCCTTGGCTAACCGCCTGAAGAGGTATACCAGAGAGATAGAAGCCAGGAAAATAAACCGGATGTTCTCCACCGAACCATCCAAGGTATACTCTCAGTGGCAGGGGAACAATATGAAAATAGCACCCCCACCAAGGCTGGAGACAGAGCAATACTGGAGGAGCATATGGGAGAAGGATGCGTCACACAACACCAATGCTCAGTGGCTAGTGGATCTAAGAGCAGACCACAGCAACCTCCCAGAACAGGCCCCAGTAACCATCACAGTGGCAGACATCCAAGAAAGAGTCTCACACATGAAGAGCTGGACAGCACCAGGCCCTGATATGATTCACGCCTACTGGCTAAAGAAGCTAACTGCACTCCATGAGCGCCTGGCAGCACAAATGAACCAGCTGCTAGAGGCTAAGACACACCCAGAATGGCTGACTGAGGGCCGGACGGTCCTGATCCCCAAGGACCCCCAGAAGGGACCAGTCCCATCCAACTACCGGCCCATAACCTGCCTCAGTACAACATGGAAACTCCTGTCAGGCATCATAGCAGCTAAGATGAGTAGGCATGTAGCACAATACATGAGCGAGGCCCAGAAAGGGATAGGCAGAGAGACCAGGGGAGCAAAACACCAGCTACTGGTAGATAGATCAGTCACTCGAGACTGTAAGACCCGGCTGACCAACCTGTGCACCGCCTGGATTGACTACAAGAAGGCCTATGACTCGATGCCGCACACATGGATCCTGGAATGCCTAGAACTGTACAAGATCAACAGGACCCTAAGAGCCTTCATCAAGAACTCAATGGGTATGTGGAGAACAACACTAGAGGCCAACTTCAAGCCCATCGCACAATTCAACATCAAGTGTGGGATTTACCAAGGAGATGCCCTGTCCCCACTGCTGTTCTGCATAGGCCTGAATCCCCTCAGCCAGATCATCAACAAGACTGGCTATGGATACCGACTTCGGAATGGAGCAAACATCAGCCACCTCCTGTACATGGATGACATCAAACTGTATGCTAAGAGTGAACGAGATATCGATTCACTGATCCACACCACCAGGATCTACAGCACTGATATCGGCTTGTCATTCGGACTGGAGAAGTGTAGTCGGATGGTAACTAAGAGAGGAAAAGTAGTCAGAACTGAGGGGATTACACTACCAGAAGGCAGCATTGCAGACATTGAGGACAGCTACAAGTACCTTGGAATCCCACAAGCAAATGGGAACCATGAAGAGGCCGCTAGGAAAGTCGCAACCTCCAAGTACCTGCAGAGAGTAAGGCAAGTCCTGAAGAGTCAGCTGAATGGGAAGAACAAGATCCAGGCTATTAACACCTACGCCCTGCCAGTTGTCAGATACCCTGCTGGGATAATAAGCTGGCCAAAGGAGGAGATGGAAGCCACCGATGTTAAGACAAGAAAGCTACTTACCATGCATGGAGGGTTTCACCCCAAATCCAGCACCCTGAGACTGTACGCTAAGTGGAAGGAAGGTGGCCGAGGACTAGTGAGTGTCAGAACCACTGTCCTAGATGAAACAATGAAGATCAAGGAATACATCAGGAAGATGGCCACAAAGGATCGTGTGCTTAGTGAGTACCTCAGGCAGCAGAAACCTGAGAAAGAAGAGGGCGAAAAACAGAAACCATCATGGAAGGACAGGCCCCTGCACGGCATGTACCACCGGCAGATAGAAGAAGTGGCTGACGTAGAGAAATCCTACCAATGGCTGGAGAAGGCTGGACTGACAGACAGCACAGAGGCACTAATGATGGCCGCACAAGAGCAAGCTATAAGTACGAGATCAATAGAGGATGGGGTCTACCACACCAGGCAAGACCCCAGGTGCAGGCTGTGCAGAGATGCCCCTGAGACAATCTAGCACATAACAGCAGGGTGCAAGATGCTAGCAGGCAGGGCATACATGGAACGCCATAACCAAGTGGCCGGCATAGTATATAGAAACATCTGTGCCGAGTATGACCTGGAAGTCCCGAGGTCAAAATGGGACACGCCCCCAAGGGTGGTTGAGAACAACAGAGCTAAGATCCTGTGGGACTTCCAGATACAGACAGACAAACTTGTGGTGGCTAACCAACCGGACATCGTAGTGGTGGACAAACAACGGAAGAAAGTCGTAGTGATAGACGTTGCAATACCAAGTGACGGGAACATCAAGAAGAAGGAACACGAGAAGCTTGACAAATACCAAGGGCTCAGAGAGCAGCTGGAAAGGATGTGGAAGATGAAGGTAACAGTGGTCCCCGTGGTAATCGGAACACTCGGGGCAGTGACCCCCAAGCTGGGAGAGTGGCTCCAGCAGATTCCTGGAACAACATCCGAGATCTCTGTCCAGAAGAGCGCAATACTGGGAACAGCTAAGATACTGCGCAGGACCCTCAAGCTCCCAGGCCTCTGGTAGAGGACCCGAGCTTGGAGGGCAAAAATAGACCGCCCGTAGGGGCGAGCTGGGATTTTTTTATATATATATTAGGGGTGGGACTCGATTAAAAAAATTAATCTAATTAATTAGAAACTTTGTGATTAATTAATCGAAATTAATCGCATTTTATTCACATTTCAATATTTAACATGAGAAATATTGATTTAAGTTTGGTTGATGAATGAATCAATGTACATAAGCTTACACTTCAAAATCTTGTTTATTTTCCCACCAGTCTACTACACAGACCAACAAAGGGTGGAAGTGCTCCTGTGATAAACAAACTCAACATTTTTGTTTGTACTTCCATCTGGAAGTTTTTTGTATTTAAATTCCCCATCCTCCAGTGGAGTCTCTTCCGTCATCTCCGTAGCTGTGTCCTAATTCATCCTTCGAACGACCCAGCCCACCGGGTCCTTCGCAGCCCACGAAGACCGCAAAGGCTGGAAGTGAGCGTCTGTAAAATTCGACGGTCTAACCTTCATATCAGCGTCACCTGCCCTCACCTCTGCGTAGCTCATGTTGCCTAGCAACCGTGACAGTGAAGCACAGCTGTGTAAAAGCAGCTGGTTAAACAGAGAACGAACTTTTGCTCCTTTTTGTGGTTTGATTTTAAGTCTTTAATTCAAAATAAGCTGTTAAAACAAACATAACACATTTCAGCATCAAGGAATACAGCAGAGCGAATGATTAATTTCCAACTATATTAAGTGAGGCATTAACGTTTAATTAAAAATGTTCAATAAACATTATGATGATTAATTGTAATTTCAGCCAAACCGATTTGCTCAGGCCAAACCGATTTGCTCATCTCGTGTCCACTTATGCCGTAACCTTCTAGTATATATATATATATATATATATATATATATATATATATATATATATATATATATATATATATATATATATATGTAAGATTTATACATCTTAAAAGATCATGATATTTTAAATATTTTAGACCTCGCAGCCCTAATCTCTTAGTCAACAAAAAGTCCTGTATATATTCAGCTAATCCCCATTTAAGAAAAAAAAAAGGAATATGTATGTACATGTTTATTTTTTTGAATGTGAGCACCAAAGTTCTGAAGTTTTGTTTTTTTTTTATTGAAAATCAGAAATGAAAGTAAGGAAGTTGCTTTATTGTTGTTGTGTCATTAAACAATTTTTGACAGAGAATGTATCTTGATATCATTTCAGATAAAGACGTGAAAAAGAAGAACCTCTGTAATGTTCAAGCTATTGCACGCTACCTGAAACTGGAAAAAGACAGTATTGATTACACCCTGAGCCGGCCTGTTGAATACAACAATAGAAGTACAAAAGTATACATTGGGTTGAAACTCTATGCCATCCTAGATATGGTAATTTCTTTGGACATTTTTTTATAATAGTTAAAAAATGACTTATTATTTCTTAAGAAAATACATTAGGTGGCTGATGTCTATGTCCTGTGTCCCATATCTCCCAGTATACATATAGGTACATTTTAATTGCCCATATCTAATCAAAATTGACGTTATTTTTAAGAAATGTTCTGACCCTAAAAACTAGTTATGAATAGATTATAACTAGCATAAAAATTTTGTGTTGTTGTGAGACACGGTTCCACACAAACTCATTTCGTAATTGGGTTAATTTATGTCCCAAGTCTCTCTGGTCTCCCCATATAAATCTTTATTATAGCTGTAATCCTAAAGTTATAATTGGTAGAGTGTAGGTAGGACTTGATAAAGGGATTTCTTATCTTAATGTACAAGATTAGAACTTGCCTTCAAATCTGAGTTTGTTTGTTTTTTTAAAGATTTCTTTGGTGTTAAAGTAATCCAGTGATACTTGTCAGTACTTCCACTGCTACACACACACAAACACACATACAAAAAAATAGTTAATTTGGCTCACTTAATTATTCAAAATCTAACCAAATGCAGTTTTAAAAACCCACATGTTACTGTCATTGTGTAACGCAGTAAACTGAGCCTGTCAGTTACAGAGGTTCTGGTGTAAAAATGACCAATCACAATACGGCCCTTTTTCCTTTCAGCCTGATTCAGCTGATTCAGCATTAAGAGCAGACATACCCGTGAGAACGCGCTGCACCATCTGCCACGCACACACTCTCGTGGCAGATGGTGCCACACTCTCACAGCCTGCTTTGCCTACTTGCTGCTGAGATCTGTACACATGGGTTGCTGAATTTTTACATAAGGAGTTTAATTCCACGGCAGTGATTACCTGTACATGTGAAATTGGATTATTTACTTATTATTTTATTTACTGATTGTTTTTTTTTTGTTTGTTTGTTTGTTTGCACAGTACTTCTGACAGAAATCTATTTCATTAACCAGCATCTTTTTCATGGTTCTTTGCACATGGGTATTATGGACAGACCTCTGGTCTTTTGATGGGAGGCTGAAGGGAGACTAGCATGCTAGTCAGTCTGCTTCTGGCTCTACTTTCGCTGCTCTGAGATCAGTTAGTGTCTGTGCTTTCTATGTCAACAAAGGTAGCATTATCAAGTAAACAAAATTCTGCAAGGAAAGCTGTGATGATGGAAAGCAGACGTCAGCTCCTAAATAGGCAAGCTGAACCAGTGCAGGCTCCATGGAGCTTTCATCCAAGTGTCTAAATCATTTGGGCACAGATCAGAAGATACAACTACAAAATCTATTTTTGACCTGTAATCTAGGGTGTCCTGGTGCCACATGCACTTATGAGCAACCTTCAACATGACATTTGTTTTTGGACTGTCAAACTGTCAAGCACAGTCCAATAGCAGAACACCACACTGGTTCAGATTGGGCAGGAATAGATTACAGTATGTTTCAAGGTGGATCAAATCAAGCCCATTAGACAGCCCATGTCTGGATTTAGAACAAACACACTGTGGAAAAGTCAAAATCTCTTACTTACCTTTCATTGGCCTCAGTATTAAACATTATAGCTGCTTTAAAAGTCTTAACATAAACACATCTCTGACAGCCTGGTGGGAATTTTTAAAGATAAAGTCTTCACTTATCCCATGTAAACTGACACCCATTTGGAACAATCCAGATATATGTCAGAAAAAGACAGTACTGAATTTTTCAGCATGGCAAGAGAAAGGAATAAAGAATCTAGAACATGTCATTCAAGATGGAACCTTTATTTCATTTGAAGAACTTGTTACAAAATATGGAATTGGCAAAAACAAATTTCTTGAATAGCAACAATTGAGGTCCATCATACAGGCAAGGTTTAATTTCAATGATCTGAAATTAGAAATCCCTGTATTGGTAACAGAATTTCTAAATCTCTATACCCCTAAATTGTTATCAAAAATATCTAAGTTATTATTAAAAATTAACTGCAAAATGGGAGTGAGATCTTTCCATCAACCCAGATGAAAACTTCTGGACACAGATATCCTTAAACACTTTCAAAATGACTAAAAGTCCAAATTTACAACTCATACAATTCAAAACTCTTCATAGAATACACTATACAGGACACAGGATGTTCCAAATGGGCCTCAGTGACACAAATATATGCACCCACTGTTCAGGCAATCATGCTGAGAACTATATGCATGCTATGTGGTCTTGTACACCTGTTCAGAGGTTCTGGCAGAGAACGTGTGAAGACCTATCCACATGTTTTAATTGCGATATCCCAGCATCACCAAAACTGTGTGTTTTAGGTGATGTGGGTGAATTAAACATGGAAACAAATATATCACACATAGTTCTTACTGCCCTATGCATCGCTAAGAAAACTATCCTCATGAATTGGAAATCTAAAAATGATTTATGCATTACTCACTATAGGAATTTACTTTTAGAGCACATTAGTCTAGAAAGAATGTCTGCCACCTCTTAAAACCAGTTGGACAAATTCGAATCTCTCTGGTCTCCACTGATCAGTTCCATCACTTAGCGGGGGTGATCGGCTGTAGTCTCGTCTTCCGGTGTATCCGGTAGGTGGCTGGGGGTGGGCTGGGGGATTCGGGTGTCTGATGGTCCTTGGACGGGAGACGGGGACTGCCGTTTTGTGGTTTCGGTGTACGGGCCCTGGATGTTGGTGGTGGGGGTTGGACGGGTGCTCTTATGGTCTTGGGGCGTGGGACTGGGGTGCCCGTGGTGGTGGGTGCTGGCTCCGGGCCGGGTGGCCAGCTTTCTCCGCGGGGGTCGGGATGTGGGGTCTGGGGCCCTGGTGCCCAGGGTCGCTCGTCTCCCGGTTGGGATCCTGCCTGCGTTGGGGGGGTCTGTGCCCCCTTGGGCACGCCGCTGAATGGGCTGGGTTGGACCGCGTCGGGATGTCTGGCCGTCATTCCGGGATTCCCGGGTGCTCGCGCATCCTTTGGGGTGGGGGGGCACACAGGTGAGGGAGCAGTAGTTTCCCACAGGGGGCCGTTGGTCCCGGACTCAGGACCACTGTGTGTGTGTGTGTGTGTGTGTGTGTCTGTGTCTGTGTGTGTCGGTGTCTGTGTGAGAGACATTTGTGTGTGTGTGTGTGTGTGTGTGTGTGTGTGTGTGTGTGTGTGAGAGATAGAGAAATATTTGTGTGTGTGTGTATGTGAGAAAGAGATATTTGTATTTGTGTGGTGGGTGTGTGTGTGATATGTTGTCTTTTGCATGTGTGTGTGTGTGTGTGTGTGTGTGTGTGTGTGGGTGGGGGGGGGGGGTTGTGTTGTGCTTGTCTGTGGTGTGGACTGTGGGTGCTAGCCTTGGGCACGGTGGTGCCCTGGGGGTGTGGCCACTTCAGGCCCTGGACCTGCCTTCCCTGCACTGTGGTTGGGTGTAGGGAACTGGGGTGTTTAGTGAGCCAGCAGTTTGCTGGCTCTCTTCTTCTGGGGGTAGTTCTCTACCCCCGGTCTTACATTTCCTGGCCCTTCTCCTCCTCCCACTCAGTCAAACATTACATCACACACACGTAGGGTCTTGGGTGAGGGGGGCTTGTGCTGCGGTGAGTAGTGCCACTTCTTTGGCTCTGCTCACTACATTGCGTGATGTCCCACTCTCCCTTTTTAACCCCTTAACTGGCAAGGGCCCGGTGACGGGCCGTTTGTAGTCCCTTTTATATGGCAGGCTAGACCCTCCCATTTTTATTGACACGTCATTCGGCCAATCATGTAACTGGCTGCACCAAATCACCTGACAAAGCTACGTGACGCCCTCTGAGTATTATTGGCTCTGGGAAACCCATTTCTTAACATGATTGGCCGAATGAAGTGTCAGTCAAAATGGGCGGGTCTAGCCTGCCATATAAATGCACTTCATTCGGCCCGCGGACCAGACGCAGCCGATTAATAGGCTATGAAATGGGTTGTTCAGAGCCAATAATAACCAGAGGGTGTTATGTAGTTGTTTCAGGTGATTTTTTTTGCTGCCAGTTAAGGGGTTAATTACATTATACAGCTCACAACACGTCATAGTACACATAGGGCCTTGGGGGGCAGGTGTGTCACACAGTGGTCAGTGTGTGGAGCTGCTGAGGTGGCCCCACTTCTGTTCACTGCTGCCTGCTCCTCACTTTTATTTACATCTTAGACATTGAGGCCCTTGGGGGGTGGTGTGGATGGGCGCTGTTGCTCAGTGCTCATTACATCTGTCCCTCCAATTTTAATAGCACTGTAACTTTCACACACATATACATATTCTTCCCACTCCATACACTCACATACACCCAACATATCACTCCAAACATGTTGAGTGGAAGGAGGGGGAGGGCGGGTCTTCCACACCCCAGTTTCATGCATCCTGTCGGGGCTAGGGACTGGCTAGTGGTTTGGGGCCAGGTTGGCTGCTTCGCCGGGGTGCCACTGGCTCTGTGCTGGTACCCGCTCACCCACACTTGGTGTCCATGTAAGTTCTGTGTGTGTGCGCATGAATGTGTGACAGTCATATGTGTATGAGTATATGATTTGTGTGTGTGTGTGTGTGGTGCATGCGCGCATGTGTGTGCGTGTGTGTGTGCGTGCATGTGTATGGGTGTGTGTGTGTGTGCGTGCATGTGTATGGATGTGTGTGTGTGTGTGTGTGTGTGTGTGTGTGTGGACAGCAGGGCTTGGGCCTGTGCCTTCCTGAGCCTTGGCACCTGTGGGACATGGTTGCGGAGGGTGGGAGTCACCCCTCCCTATCACTGCCTATCGCTTCCTGCTGGTTGCCACTGCTGCCCCTGGGGTGTCGGGTGCCCGTGGGTCCCGGAGTTCATGGCCAGATGTCTTGGCGTGGCTCTTGACCCGCTCCCTTGGCGGTTGTGGCCTGGGGGTGGCTCGGGCCTCTTTGGCGTGGGGAGGGGCTCTGCTGGGTGTCGGGCAGTTCTCGGGCGCCTGGGGCCTTGGGGCCGCATTCGCGGCTTGTGCGGGGGATGCCGGCCTGCGGCGGGGGTTGGCTGCTCATTGCCTCTGGCTCTTTGGACTCTTGCCATTTGACCGTAGGGGGGGGGGTCCGTCTGGGGTCTCCCTCCTTCCTCCTCTGGGGTGTGTGCGCAGTTACCATCGGGATGTGTGGCCTCTTGTCTTCTGATGTCCTGGTGGGCCGTGGATAGGCCGCGTCCCCTGGGTCCTTCCCTGTTCGCCTCTGGATCACAGGGGGCGTGATTGCAGTTTCTTGCCCCGATTGGTGAGTACGTTCCATGACAGAGGCACATACACACATTATTTACAAGCAACAGCAGGATTGTGTGTGTGTGTATGTGTGTGTGTGTGTGCGTATGTGTGTAGATATGTGGATGTGTATGTATATGTGTGGATATCATTCTTTGATTATTCTTTTCTCACCTTTGTTTTGTTTTTGTTTTTTTTATTTAGTTTTTTTTTTTCTCTTTTCTTTTTTTTCTAATCTCTTTCTCTTTCTCTTTCTTAATCCATTTTCCTACTCTTTCCTTTCTGCCTGTCACGCCTGGTATAAATAAATAAAATAAAATAAAAATACAAACTAACTGAATACATACAAACAAGAGTAGCCTATTGTAAAACTTAAAGAGCTCTTCTTGGGAAAGCAAATATGTTTGGTACACCAGCGTATTCGGATCATATTCTGATTGCGAAAACTGCCAGACATGACAGGCTAAACAAAAAAAAAAAAAAGATTGGGCAGGATGTTACTCCCAGTCACACCCCTCCACGTCTCATTGTTAATGTCTATGTGAACAATGAAGTTCCTTATTAAAACAATGGAGTCAACAGATGGAGCCCCCTCCAACACCCGACCCAGTGATTTCAAGAAGGCAGTATACTCTGGATAATCTGGAAATTCAGTGCATAAACATCTCATATTAAGAACAGATTCTTGACCTGAAGGCGAAGCAACACTCTTGTTCAACCCTATTGTATAACCACCGAACTGGAAGGATAGAAGTTTATCCACCCCTGCCCGCTTTCACCAAGGGCAACTCCAGATTGAAACAGCATTTAGCTCCACTCCAGGAGATTGCTTTAAGATCCTGAAGTGTGCATTGAGGCAGGGCCAAATATAGCTAGCTAGTTTCTCTCAGCCTCATGTACTAGCTTTGGAAGCTTTCCCACCAGTGAAGTGACACCGCATATAAAACACCAATTCAAATCAATTCAGTGCAATTCAATTCAATTCAATTCAATTCAATTCAATTCAATTCAATTCATATAGCGCCAAATCACAACAAACAGTCACCTCAAGGCGCTTTGTATTTGTACAAAGTTTTTTGAGATGTATTTCATGCTTCCGGAGAGCTCCCAGATTCGTGCGTACATGGTGCGTTTAAATGCTGGTGGAAAGCTGGGTCATCTGAGTTTTGTTCGGATTTCCCTAATCTGGCGATACAGGAACAGATGACCGTCTCCTCCACTCTACTTTCCCGTAGCATGACCCATGCTAAGTGCTTAGCTTGACCGATGCTTTGGCACGGCTCTACAGCTGCTTTAAGGAAAACAACGTTGCCTTGTTTGTTCAGCATTACTTTATCGATTTTATTGCTTTGAAGGTAATCTGGTGCTCTTATAATTGTGTGATTCCTCGCCATCAACACCTTCGGAAAAAACAAGGTAACTGATAATGTCGATGTAGCTGACTTTGGGCCGTAATTTCATGTCATCTACCCAGTCAGTAAGAAGTGACGGGTGAGGCACTGTTACCTCGCTGCTTTTTAAAACATCCTTGCAATGTATCCACCTCCGATGTGGTACCATTTACACCAGGTAAAAGAAACTGCAGTGTCAAAATGTTTAAATGAACGGCAAGTGTGTAAGCCCACAACCGTAAACAACAACGCAAACAGAAGTAAAGTACCGGCTTCTGCTATGAATTATGGGTAATGGCGTGAAGTCAGGAATACTGTGGATATGGATGCATACTTACAGCTAAATCTTTAATTTCTGGAGAGAACAGAAACATTCCTGCACTCCCTTCGCCTTCCTTCTCACTGCTCAACATGGCATCTCTGTTGGCCTTAACAGTCATACAGTATGACATTGTGCAGCCATGTCTCCATGAAACATAACACGCTGTACTCCCAGTACTCTCTCTGATGTCTTACCCACAACTTGTCCATCTCATTAACCAGAGACCTCACATTCGTTACAATAGCCAACATAACAGATGGTGTACATTTCCTTCTCCTTGCTCTGATTTTCACTCTGGCTCAGCACTCGTGTCATCTCCTCTTGAGTTCCAGCAAGATGATGATCTGGCTCCAGGAAGCAGTGTTTTGGAGAGATTAGACCAGTCTTTAATATGAAAAACTTAGATTTCTTTATATGTGGTACTGCCGTTGTGTCTCCAAGGAAACATAATCTTGGTGCTCTGGGAAGTTCATAATTCAGCCATTTACCTATAGGATCTATAAAATGTTCTCACAAAGGAAGAACCTTTGAACATTCCCACAGTACGGGAATGAAGGTGCCACTCTTTTTTCCACTTTTCCAATCATTGTTAAGTAAGTTAAGCCTTGTTGGGGTAAAATAATATCTGTGAATTATTTTATACTGTGTAAATTTGCCTTTGGCTTTGCTAAGTATTCTTCAGTGTTGGAAAGGATCCCCTCCCACGTCTTTTCATCTGTTATAGAAGACAAATCCTTTTCCTATAACAGCTCGAGATTGTTACAGCCATGACTGTTTGTCCGAGGACACATTTCATTCCATTTTGATGCTTTATTCTGTGCTTTGGGTAGCTTTAGGTACAGTATCTCTCCACTACACTTCTGTCCCTGCCAGTGGGAACAGTAGCTTTTATATAGTGTCTGATCTGTAAATACTTCCAAAAATGGTCCCTTTTCTCTAAATGGATTTTTTTTCAGAAGTTGGTCACATGAAAGAAAGTTGCCATTTTCAAATAAGTCGCTTTTATTATTCTGACACATTTTCTGAGCCACAGAGACCAACAGATGGTCTGTTTCTCTGTCTTTTTTACCTCTTGCCAGACCATTTCCTAATTTTCTAAGATAGGGTTGATTGCTTTTATTTGTTATTATTTGTTTCTGACTGTTTGTGTGAGTGCTTCAATTGACTAGTCCAGCACCAGCTTTGTCCCAATGTCTTGTAAGTCAAGCAACCTTAAAGGAAATACGGTAATATTTCATGTTTGGCAATAATAGACCCCCTCTCTTCTTCGACTGGTATAATTTATCTGTACGGATTCTAGGTTTTTTCCCATTCCAACGAATTTGTATCAGATCTTACTAATAGTTGCTTACACTGTAAAAAAGGATTTGGGGCTTTAGTCAGATGGACTCAAGTAATTATGCTGGGTGAAGTCATGGCCCATTTCCACTAACTAAGATGAATTACAGCAATTTCAGCTTGAAAAAATACTTTAAAACTCATTATAATACATTCAAGTAACAGCAGAAAATGCGGTCAGCGGTCATACTTCATGGAACATGCATACGCGCTTAATACAACCTCATGGTCATATGATGTTCACTTGTATCTGAAAGTTAGCTAAGAATATGGCAGCCATTTTGCTTCAGAAGACGAGCTGCAGGTTTTAATCAAGTAAGTATTTCTAAGTTTTTAAAATTTTGAAACATTAAACATCTGTTCTTTGTCTAAGTCAGTGACTGCAATTTTTAGTGCATATTTTATGTTTAGTTTGTTGTGGTTATTGTCAGCACATGTTCGCGCGCTGGTTAGCTAGCTTTGAGTTGCAAATCCTGTTGACTTAGCTAATGTCAGTCCACATTTGATCAACCATGTGTTAGTCAGGGTGAGTGGATACGGTGTTTGTTATATATTATTTTTCCTTTTTAATATCTAGCAGTCTCTGTCAGATTTAATCGGTTTTATCAGTTGAACACACACACTGTTGCTGTGTTGCTGCTCCACCTCTCGCCACAGAAGTTTTTTTTCTTTTCTTTTTTTTGAATTTTACCCATCATGCAACAAGTAATTGTTGTAAATATATGTGGTTGGTGCTCACTTGACAACGAAATTGAAATTTTCTCGGGTAAACGTGTTGCGATAGTGTGAATAGCAGCTGCACTGAACAGTTATGGGCTGGACACAGAGAGAGCGACATCGCTCTCTGATTCATTTCCTATGGAACTTGTGCGATGAGCCGACAATCGCTTGCCCTCCTCCAGCCAAGCGACCCGCGAAATTTGTGCATGTGAAATTCCGAGGTCATACACGTAGACGTGCCCACGCAAGCAGGGGACGTGACACAGCAACGGGGCTTGATGTTGCTTCCTCTCCATCCATTTTCTATAGAACTTGTGCCAAGCAATTGTGGCTTCATCACACAAGTTCCATAGGAAATGAATGGAGAGGGATTGATGTCGCTCCCCGTGTGTCAAGCCCTAGTGGTGATATTTGGCGAAAATGCGCACACATGCACACACCTGTACTGTAATTAGTACTGATAGTACTAATTACTGTTTTTTCTTTCCCCAAAAACTTGCTAATTTTAATTTAATTGTAATAAAAATTAAGAAAAAAATACATTAGCTAAAATTTTTGTATTACTATAGATTGTTTGATCATCTTTGTCTTTGTGCAGTTGCAATTTTTAGAAACCAAGCTGCCCAAAGCACACAAGCAAAAGGTATTGTAAAATTGAAATTTGACTTTTATATTAATTTATATTTGTTTTGCTTGAGTTAAAAAAAATCATTAAATTCAATTCACGACATAGTAGCTTTGGCTCTTTTTTTTTTTTTTTTAGTGTGCCTTCTAATAAGTGTTTCTATGTCTGAATACATTAAAATATGGAAAGCTAACATCTTTTTGCGTAGTAAAAAGTAATTTTCTATTATTTTGCAGTTTGTTTTACTATTATTGTGCTGATGATAAACAGAAATTTAATGTTTCTTCTTTCTTCAGAGGATCACTGCAGTGCAGACTATGTGGTGTAATGAATGAGGTGGTCCTGCAAAAGATGTACTTACTCCTCACCCAACCAGCGCACTCTAATTGTCCATTACAAACTGAAGCACTGTAATCAGGTAAGGAACTATCCTCTTCCCTGTGTCTATGCAGACTGTTTGTGCTCTTTCAGGACTGAATCATCTCTGAAGAAACTTTTATTGGAGACCATAGTCAAGCCTGTACAAAACAAGTCACATTAAAGTTAAATTGTGAGTTATGCAGTTTCTCAGAGACTTGCAGTTATATACAGTATTTTGCACATTTAAAGACACACATACAGAACAAAGAAATTGTGAAATGTCCTTTTAAAGACTGTAGCTTTTAGTCTAGTGTATACAGTACGTTTTGTGCACATAAGAGTAAGAAACATCAGCTCTGTACTGTTGAAAATTTTCCTACAAACTTGTATCAAAGTTGTACTCCAGACACTTCATGTTTTGAAAGCTCATATTTTGAGACACATTCAGACCATCTAGACTTAACAACAGAGGATTATATAGACAGTCAAGACCTGCATGAGTAGCTTAAATACAATGTTGCATCTCTTTTACTGCGAATGCAAACAGTTTTGCATGTGTCTAAGATAACTCAGGAAATTATAAATGAGCTTTGTAGGATTAGCTCAGTTGTTGATGAATGCACACCAAAACTAATTGAAAGTGTACAGTGTGTTCAGTTAACACTGCGGTCACTGCTGCTGTCACAGAGATAATCAAAAAAGTTAACCCCCCTAAGTTTCCTTTCAAAAGATGGACCTTTTGTTTCTGTATATAAAAGAAGAGCTTTTCACAAGAGTCACTTTAAAGTGATTGAGCCAGTTGAACATGTTTTAGGTGGATTATCCAGATGGACATGTGTTTATGTGCCAGTTTTCAAAGTTTTGACAGAGCTGTTAAATCGTAATGATGTGTTACAAAAAGTCTTGGAGACAGAAGACAGGGAAACTGTTGGACACTATAGAACATACAGAGATGGTCTGTACTGCAAACAGAATATTTTGCTCTCGTCAAAAGATCTAAGCATTGCTCTAGGACTTTATATAGATGATTTTGAAGTTTGTAATCCATTAGGTACATCAAAAAAACAAAAACCCACAAAGTCTGTGCCGTTTATTGGGTCCTTTCAGATTTACCAATGTGCTATAGATCATGTGTATAATCAGTCTATCTCGCATGTCTGTGTCATAGCAACGATGTGAAGAAATATGGCTACAAAGCCATTCTTGGACACTACTGAAAGATCTTGAAGTACTTGAGGTGCAAGAATTGTATGTACAGAAACTGGGAAAAGCAGTTAGAGGTAAAGTGCTGTATGTTTAACAATTTCTGATAATCTGGGGCTCATTCTCTCGCTGGATTTCATGAGAGTTCCTATGTTGACAAATTTTGCAGATTTTGTTTAGCCAGTCGGGAACATATTGACATTCATGAGGTGAAGGAAGGAGTGTTTCCACTATGGACAGTTGAAACTCACATGAATGACCTTCTGGAATTGAACAGACAACAGTTAGATTCCCTAAATGGTGTAAAAAGAGACAGTTCTCAATAGATTTTCACATTTCCAAACAATCCAGGGCTTCCCTCCCGATGTCATGCATGATCTTCTTGAAGTAATAGTGCCAAGAGAGTTAAGTCTGTGTATTAAGTCTCTGATATCCAAAGGGAACTTCACATTAGATTACCTGAACTCCATCACTGAAACCTTTCCATTCAAGTTTACAGATAAAACCAGCAGACCTCAGGAAATTCCGAAGTGCATTATGCATTGAAGAATTCTATTGGTGGGAATTGCCATGAGAACTGGACATTACTGAAACCCCATTTACACGAGTTTCAGCCTTCCATTTACATGATAGCATTTCAGAAACTATCTGCGTTTACACAGTGATGCATGAAACGATGAAAACGATGGAGTTCCCATGCCAGGCCACAAGTTGGCGTTGGTTTTCTCTTTGCAAAGCTTGTTTACGCAAGACGCGCATGCGTGGAGGGACACAGTAGGAAGCCCAGCAAATTGTTTATTATTTACAAAACGGCCAATGTGAGAGGTTGTGTGGACTGACGATGAGGTTGGATCGCTGCTGCACACAACGCTGAATTACAACACGGTAAAAACACAAGAAAAGCACAAGAAGCACTCGTGAATCCGCGAGTACTGTTTATCAATTTTGGCATGCATGGAAAACTGGCCGCACCATAGTGCGCATGTGCGAGTCACCCATTTTCAAATCACCCCGGTTTCAAGCGTTTACACGACAACGCAGGCCGGTGCGTTTCTGAAACACATCGTTTTCACTCCGTTGTCATGTAAACGGAAGGGAAAAAAGTATCAAAACGACGCCGTTTTCATTTTGAAATGGTGTCGTGTAAACTGGGCCTGAGACTTCTACCATTGATGATTGGTCATGTTATTCCAGAAAATGACAAGTCGTGGCAAAGTCTATTAGATTTAAAAGAAATTGCTGAAATTCTGGCTAGTGGACATTTTTCAGAAGAGACATTGTCATACCTGGAATGTAAAATATCTGATCACAGGTACCTATTAAAAGAAGTGTTTCCTGATTTCCACCTCCTGCCCAAGCATCACTTTCTGGAACATTATCCAGAACTCATCAGAAAATTTGGAACTCTGGTTTTTGGACTATCAGGTTTGAAGCAAAGCATAACTTTTTTAAGAGGGTGGTGAGTGATTCTCACAATTTCAAAAACATCTTGCTCACACTGGCAACAAAACATCAGCTTTCTTTAGCTTATAATCTAGACTTGCCAAGTCTTTTCAGACCTGATGTGAAAATTAGACACATTGCAGTTGTTTCACCTGATAGACTAGAGCAGTCTATGAAGAACGCTGTAGAGCAAAAAACATACCTCTTATATCTCTTGCAACCATGTCTGCCTCTTTGGCAGAGGGTATGTTTCTGTCTGTGGGGCACACCAGTGGCCTGCCTGACTTTGGGAAGGTTAAAATTTTAGCTGTATCTAGTAAAGTGTCTTTCATTATTGAGCCGTACCAATCATGGTACATAGAGCACCTAAAGAGTTATGAACTGATGAAAAATACAGTCATCTGAACTGGAGATTGTGGAATCACATGATCTTAATAGATATCAACCCCTATATAAATACACAAGAGCAGGCAAACTGGTTGTGACACCAAAAGCTTTCTTGCTTCACTAAGGTACAGTTTAACTGTTGTGGTCTTGTGAAAGTTGTGGTTAGTGTTTCTTGGCTGTGTGCTGCTGATTGCATAGTAGTGCTGGGCAATAAAATGCTAGACAATTATCACAAAATAACTTCTTGATAGAAATATGATACATGATCAATATATAATCAATAGAACTTGTTTCATATATGTTAAGGCCAAAGACGATGAAAATAGCGACGCACTGAAGCAGTTGTATGGTTGGAACAGAGCCACAATAGTTTAGATTCATGTACACAGTATAAAGACTGCAGGCAGCACATGTGCTAATGTTTGAGCTACTACATCTGTACACACCAGGAATATGAGCAAGATAAGAAAAAAGAGAACAGAAAATGTTAGCAACAAAACTCAAGTGACTGTTACTAAACATGACACCCCACTGGTGACAGTCCATGACTCATTGAAAACATGAGTCAGAGGAATTATTATGAACTGATATGAGAAAAAAAAAAATCCCCAAATTGCCCAGCCGTATTGCATAGGTGTATATGGTGAAATTGTGTTTATTTCAAACATCTGTATTGTTGTACTGATGTTTTGCTGTTTCCATGGCTTGTGTTCTCTCTTGAGAATTGTCATTTTGTTGCTGTTTGCTTAATTTTAACTTTTTGCATTTCTAAGATATTTTAAGTTTCAAAATATCTTAAAGGTAGCAGATGAAATTTTGTCAGCTGGATATCACTGAAAAAATGCTGATTAATGTAAACAGCTGACAGTTCAAAGCATTAAAGAACTTGAAATGCAAAAACTATTGAATGGATGTTTGTTGGCTTATTGCTCATTTTGTATTTACTCTTCTTTTTTTTTTTTTTTTGCCATTGTCAGATAATTTCCCAATCAAGCAAAGATGCTGCTGCGAGTGATAATTTCACCACAGGAAATTAGGAAGGTTCACTTGGACCGTGTTCCAGATTCAGTTGATGCCCTGAAACTAGAGCTGAAAAACAGATTCCAGTTCCACCAGTCATTTGACCTTCAGTATGAAGATGAGAACTTTCCAGACTTCTGTAAACTCACACACGTTGATGATCTGCCAAAGGAGAAGGTTACACTGAGAGTCATTTTCTGCTTTGCTGTGTCCTCAGACTCTAGTGTGGACACCTCAGGTTTAACCTCATCTCCATCAGCATCTTCACTGAGCAGCCATTCAGAGTCCTTTGCAGGTCATTTACAGCCATAGCCAATTCAATTTTACATTCCCACCTTTGCCTATGATGTTGAACTGAGGCTCAGGCAAGGAAATGATGCTTTTAGGAAAAATGGGACACTTTTAGCCATTTCAAGGGACATGAAGTCTGAAATTCTAGAGAAAACTGCTGAAACCATATATTCCTTCAAGGCCTATCCTGGGAATGATGATTTTAAGAGTGTAGCCATTGCTCTGATTGAAAAACACCCTTGCATAAAGGAACCTGGCTTCACATCTGGATGGTATGGATGGAAAATAAGTTTAGATGGGTAATTATAGATGGAAAATGAGAAATGCCAGCTGTCAAGAGATGAAGGTTAGGAAGAGAAACAAAGTAAAGAAACCCAGACGGTCTGAAACAAACTTCCTTCCAGATCTCCCTCAAGGAAGAGACCTAAAAAATCTTGAAGTAGAGTGAGAAACGATGGCGCTAGAGATGAGAAAAACAGCCCCAAACCTCTTTTTCATCGATGATGCAATGAATGCCACATATGCATTGAGAAGACAGAAGATTGAAGAGGAGCCACCTGTGTCTGCAGTAACAGTCAGATGGCCTGCACTTTTTACTGAAAGACAGGTTGTGCTTTCATTTTTTATTACTTTATGTAGAAAAAAATCCTGCTTCAAAGATATGTTGTAGCAAATTGTAACAAAGTAATCTGATAATTATTCATGTAATGCATGTTAGGCACACTTTTTTTAATGATTGCACATTTATACCAAATATGACATCTAGACAGCTTGCTGAAACATAAATGTCACCTGACCTGGACTAAAATTACAATATCGGTGCGTTAAAATTATGTAATATCCCTTCTTCATTTAGATCCTCAAGGAATTTACAAGGCTGATGTCTATGGACCTTCATTCATTCTACGAGGGTCTGGATCGCCATCTGGTTAAACTCCTTCAGTTATTCAGATTAAAGTGCTATGGCACTGTTCAAGGAATGACATCCTTACTGGAGAGTCTTACCAAGGATGTAAGTACATTTCTTTTAAGTTCTTTCAAGGCAATAGAGACTAGAGACAAGCCAGTGTACTCTGTGCTGATCTCAAGCCTAGTTGAAAACGTTTGCCAAATCAAACATGTGGCTCAGCAAGAATGAGATGTCTATACCAAAGGGTAAGGGTTGTCATGTGCAGACCTGATGCAACTACAGAGGAATACAGCTGATGAAGCATATCCTGAAGCTTTGGGAAACAATTGTTGAAACTAGGTTAAGAGGAGAGGACATGCAGAGGCTTGGTGTGACACAGGAAGATGATGAAATAGGGTGAAATGGAGGCAGATGATCTGCTGTGGTGACCCGTAAAGGAAGCAGTTGAAAGAAAAGCATGTGTTATCAATAAGGAAGAAGGATAAAGAGAGGAGGGGAGATGAGAGGGTAAACCAAAATATTTAAAAGGTGGATAAAATGTTACTGTCAAGTCCCTCCTCCGTCCTGACTTCCTTGTCTTGGGGGGGACATATATTTTATATGAAACTACTTTTTTTATGAAATAAGTATTGTCTTGTAAAATTCTAATCTTTACATTGTGTGACCAGAATATGTACTTCAGTACTCTCTGTGACAGGTAACTGAGGTTTACAGATATAGTTTCATTCAGTTTTGTGAAATCTCCAGAATTATTTATGGAGTGATGGGGGTTATATAATTCTGGCAGTAACCATATTGTTTGTTGGCAGGCATCAAATCAAAGAAAGAGTGCAGCAGCATTGCTGAGCCTACTATGGTACATGAAAGAGAATCCTGCTGCATTCCTGAAGACATGTGAGGTAAGAGGTTTAACAGGGTTACACTTGTGCTCTCTGAATATATGAATGATATGGAAAACAATTACAAAAGTGCAAACTTTTTTTTTTTTATGAAGTCTACAGATTCTGAGGAGGACACCACCAAGGGAATGATCATTGTGATACTTTTGGTGGCTGAAGATGTGGGGGAACCCCTTCCAGTTTCTGACAGTCATGTTGGGATTGTAATTGAGGAAAAGGTCATCATACGTCACACCTACATGATGTACCCAATGCTTTTGCAAACCTGATGGGTCTGATGTACATTCTTAAGCTGAACTACCCAAATACTTGAGGTATACCTTCGAGGTAATACAGCACCTGTTCATGGGAGTGGGTGTTGATTCATGTACCACCAGAGTCCACGCTCTGAAGAACGAATTGCTCAGTTCGAAGGATGGCCAAGGAAGAGGGATTGTGCTCGGGATTTTGTTTGGAATATGTAGTTGCGACAGAAAAGGTCTTTCATGATGTTTGTACCAGTTGATTTATGTTCTGATGATGTTTGTGATCTCTGGAGCCTCTGTGTCTCTGGGACACTTGATTTTATGTTTTTAGGGCCAGAGCACAACCTGTGCTCAGGCCCTATTGTAATTGCTTTGGACATTTAGGCAAATTAATTGCTTTTTTGAGGGCCTAGACATGCTCAAACACTCATGAAATTTTTCACACATGTCAGGTCTGGTGAAAATTTAAGTATTTTGATGGTTTCAGGCATGGGCCTCTCAAAATGGCTCTACAGCACCACCTTTAGTTCAATTTCTACTGCTGTGTTTCACGTACATGTATGAAATTTGGTACACATATGCAAGGGTGAAAGTAGATTTAAATTCTTGCTGGTACTACGACAAAAAAATTAGAATCACTTGACAATGTGGAATATATTTTTGTTGTTAAGGAACTGAGATGTTTGCACACACTTTACACTTAACACAACCGATGACCACCTCCATGCATTCTGCTACTGTCCACCAATAGAAAACTTCTGGAAAGAAATAACCACCAAACTTTTGCAAACCTCAATCCCCTTGGCATCTACTGTGTTTTGGAGGTGAATCCGCGCTCATGTAGCATAAATGAAATCTCTGGTCATAAGCAGTGTTTTTGAGCTGTGCTGTGTTGTTGAAATTGAGCAGAATAACATGAAACACAATTAGTTAATCTCTCTCTGCTTTTAATTGAGATATTTTGTAACAAGTAGACTAATATTAAACGTAGCGGTGAACGTTTTAACCTGTTAACTGGCCGAAGCAAAGTCACCTGAAAAAACTACGCCCTCTGGTTATTGTTGGCTCTGGAAAACCCATGACGTTGCCTTTTAACCAGTGTTGCCAGATCTGAAGATAGAAACAATCAACCACCTCTATGAAAACAAGCCCAAAATAAGCCCAACTGCCAATCCACAGCATTGTGTAGACTGATGCTGCTTTTAAACAGTAGTATAGCTAATTTCTTTGTTTTGTCTCATTGTGTTTTGGAGCAATAAAACCAATGTTTCTTAGCCTCATAGAAGAGAAGGGTGCACAGTAGTTTTTGTGTGTTTCTCGGTATTAGCATGTTAAATTAGCATGGTGAGCACATATTTTCACAGTTGCAAACTCTGCAGATTGCCTTTGATACGTCTCCCACCAGGACCACAGCTGCTTTCTGAGGTGTATGAGGACACAATTTTAGCCCCCCCCCCCCCAAAAGAAAAAAAAAACACACACACGCACACACACTCGCTCAAGGTTTACTGTGTTCATGCGAGCAGATCTCACTTATTCATGGACTTATAAAATACAAGACTCCTATTACAGGCTTTTATTTTCCATCAATCACAAAAAAAGAAAAAGAAATGTGTGTATGGGGGGGCAACAGGAGGAGGGGAGGTGAAGGAGCACAGGGGTGCCTAATCAGTACCGTACCTCTGTTATTGATCATCTCATATACACAGCTGTTAAATACAGAAAATGCCGACTAGACAAATTACATCGCCGCATCATTTTGGCGCCCCCCCTCTTGTGAGGCGCCCCTATGCATGAGGTCGATGATCTTGTCAATAGTTTTACATCCTCACTGCGTACGACTTTTTTACTTTTTTTACGACCTTTTTGCTGGTTCTTTTGGGAACAGCATGGGCACCGGAACCCCGGCGGTGGAAAAGGGGTAACAGAGCAACCGGTATAAACATTACACGCTAACTTTGTTCGACACACATTAGCTCATCACAACTAAACACATAACTTGTGAAGCAAGGCTAGCACACTCACTTATATAACAACAACAGAGCCGCTTATACACTAACAGTAATAACTATTATCAAATATGGCTAAATCTATGTGGTACAAAAACAACAAGCAATATGCTCACAAGATGAACTTACTAGTCCCATGAACGCACACAGGCCAGCTTTTGTCCGATTTTGTCCAAAAGGCCGATGACTTTAGTGCAGCTGCTCCATCCATCTGACTACGCTCTCCGCTGCTACGGCAGGGGGAGAGCAGCTGCGAGCTGTGATTAACTGATAGCTGTATACCTATTGGTCACTGGGTGAATCATGCTCCCTCCATGCCGCTAATGCATGGTCTGCAGGATGGGCTTTTTAACACTGTGTCTTTGGGACACTTGATTTTATGAACTCTGAACAAGTCACTTACACAACATTGATACAATAAAATGCTTTCTTGAAATGCATCTTCAAGTATTTTTTGTGTCTTGCGTTTAAGTTTAGAATGACTTGGTCATTGTCATGGTACAGTAGCTTTGTGGGTATTTTCTTGTCAGTAAGGTTTGGAGGGTATGAACTAAGCTACTGCTTTGTAATATAATATAATACTATAATGTAATAGTTTAAAAAAACAAATGTTTTATGTGGAGCCATTTGGTCAAACTTGATAAACTGCATGTTAGATCAACTAAGTTATTTAAGTGGAGTTAACTTGGAAATTTACATATTCAAAACTTAACTCAGTCAAAACAAGTTTATGTGACAAAGTCAAGTTTAGTCAACAATTTTTTTTACAGTGTAGGAATTGACATAATTATTATCCAGTAAGGTAAGGTATTTGTGGTGCCACAAATATTTTTATTTTGTTTACTTGACTCCATAAATGTCATGTAGTTTACTCCAATTATCTAAGTTAACTTGGATTTTACCTAATATTTTCATAGTTTCTCTTACATTTGGGTCCAACTCTATCCCTAAGTATTTAATTCCTTTTGGCAGCCATTTAAAATTGAATGCAGCCAGTTGGTTGTGTGTACAGTTTTGTGATACTGACATGGCTTTGGGCCAGTTAATACAATAACCAGAAATTTTAGAATATTCTTTGATGGTTTGTAATAAAGCTGGCAGTGAGCTACCCAGGTCCTGACAAAGTACCAACATGTCATCTGCATAGAGAACAGTCTTTATATTTTTAAGATTAGGCTTCAAACCTTCCTTTTCCTCAAACCTAGGGCTGCATCAGCTGACCTTGATCCTTCCTTTAATTATTCTGCAATGTGATCGGGCTGCTAGGGGACTTCTCTTGATGCAATGACGGTTTCTTCTCCGCTCCCATCTTTTCTCTCTCCCCATGTGTTTATTCACTGTTTAATGACATTACATTTTGTCTTCTCTCTTCCATAGTCTGTGTTTGGTCATGCTTTCCTTTTCTCTTCTCTTTTCTGCTATCTTTGCCTGGGTTTTGAATCTGAATTTGTGTCTTTAACCTGTAAATATGAGAGTTCCTCCATCAGCTCAGTTTTGATGGAGGTCTCTTCCTGTTAAAAGGGAGCTTTTACTCCCCACTGTTGCCAAGTGCTGCTCAGTGTCTTAATTTTGGGGATTGTAGGGTGTTTGCCTTACAGTACAGTACCTTCATTCTGAACTGTAGTTGAGCTTGACTTGTGTCTGCCTGAATAAACAGTGTGTTAAAATTCTTTATTTACAGAGAGAAAAGGACCAGACCTTAGTGTCTTACCTTTGGATTTATATGGTGAGTTTCCTCTTGTATGGACATAGTTTTTTAACTGTATTGTTAAAATTGAAACTAATCATGATTACATTGTTTCATCCTTTCTCTCTGTATTTGTCTCTGCTTCTATCCCTTCCTTCCTTTTTGCATCACTCTATGCAGAGTTGGAAAAATGAGCTCATTTCCTGGAAACCAGGGGACTTCTGTGGAATTAAAGAAATATCAATTCCTACTCAATATATGTGGATGCCAGATATAGTTATTGAAGAGATGTAAGTAACATATATGCATATACAGTACATTCAAAAATCACATATCTTCACTTTGTGTGTGTGTGTGTGTGGACAGTACTTTAAATACCCAAGGAAAGTACAGATACCTGAAAAATCTACTGAATTACAGTAGCAAAATATTTGTACTTCGTTACTTCTGGTTACAGTTCAGTAACATAAGTTTTGCCCACAACATTCACAGATGTGTTACCTCCATGTGAATCCTTCATTACTCTGAGGACTCTGACCCATAATCCTTTGCCATTATTAGTCAGTGCAGTGATATTTCAGAGAGTAGGTGATGTTATTGTCCCATTCAGTAGGGTTTAACCTGAACCTTTTTAATTATGTTAAATAAGCATGTTTGCTGAGTTCTGCACAGGTGGGTTGTTGACTTTATACACGAGGAATTAAATTGTGCGAGTGGCAGTGAATACCTATGAAGGAGTATTAGGGCCACATTGAGGAAAATAAAATTGTGCATTTTGAGAATAAAATCAAACTTTCAAGAAAAAAGTCCAAATACTATTTTAAGAAAAAGCTGAAACACTATTCAAGTCAAAAAATGGCCACGGCTTCTGTACCCTCAACAAAATGCTTTGGGTTGATGAAACAACTTGATCAGCTGTGTTATTGTGTCTTGTGCTTCTATATATCCCCTCTGTACTGTATAAAGGTGCAATCATCAATATCCTTAGTATCTGACCTTCGCCAGTTTGTTTGTTTTTTCCTACTGAGCAGATGCAGCTTTCTGCACCATCTCTTTAATTGTCTCATCACTACATTGTGTTTTTATATTAAAGGGAAATAATTTCCTTGTTACTATAACTGATTCTAAAGTATAGTTTCACTAACTCATAATACAAGACATTCTGGAGGGTATAGCAGATGTGGCGTGGCAGTTTTTTGACTTGAAACTTAATCTTCACATTTTGACTTTTTTCTCAATGTGGCCCTAATATTCCTTTGTAAATACCTTTGACTGCAAAATGAAGTTATATGCTCATGATTATGTTTTTTTTTCTTGTGTGATTAAAATCTAATTCTATAAATATCCCTCAAAACAAACTCATCCTATTCTTTTAAGAGTTTTGTTATATTCCATATGGTTAGTCATGGGGGTGTAATGAGCCACCTAGGAAATAATTTCCTGGCAGTCAGGAAACCATAACCCACTGCCATACAGATTAAAAACAATCCAAATGTTTTCAGGCTTCAGAAAATCTATGCAGGGCAGTTATCACAATGACCAAATTTACTGTAAAATAAAGGTCATCATAAAAAATGAAAAAATTATTTAATACTTATTTTTAAAGAAATTCAGGTCAAGAATCTTTTAAAAAATATGGAGATAATTCAACAAAGTTCAGTATGATTCAGTGCACCACAGCAATAATAAAATAACACAATACAGTCAAAAACTGTTTGCTCTGTCCACTGCACCACATGCCACATGAACACACTAATTAATACACTAGCTTCATCAGTGGTATTGCTGCACCCATAGAAGCAGCAGGTTTTATTTAGTAAAGATGAAACATGGCTGCAGAAATAGTAAATAGTAAGTTATGCCATAATGTAAGTTATTTGCCATAGTCTGATAATCAGTTTTCATTTGCTGTCATACAGGACAGAGAAAGACAAAGCTGCACCAAGTCCTTACCTCCTCATTAAGTCAAACGGCTGGCTTTATTATAAGAATGACCAGGTGGTGGTAAGCACCTGCAAGATGCACGTTTACAAATTCCCTTTCGACATCCAGAGCTGCAGCCTCTCCTTCAAGTCTGTCCTACATGATGGTGAGCCCATAACAGCTTCTGTTTACATGTGCTTGTTATGCTCTCAAACACAGATCCCTCAATATTAGATACCTCAGTATATGCTGCCTGTGTCATGGTCCTGGGTTTGAACCAGTGTTTTATGTTTTTTGACTTTTTGAGTTTTGGTGTTTAAGGATTTTCATGAAGATGTTTCCTGCCTTTCTAGTTAAGTTAGTATCTGTCTCTGTATTCTGTATGGATGTCTTTGTATTAGTCTCTCTGTCTGCCACTTCCTGTTTTATTTTGATAGTGTCTTTGGTTCTAGTGCTTTGGGTTCAGTTTTAGCTTCCTATGTGTTCTGCCCAGCTGTTCCCCATTATTTCATTCCTGTGTGTGTGTGTGTGTGTGTGTGTGTGTGTGTGTGTGTGTGTGTGTGTGTGTGTGTTCCCTTTGTCCCCGTCACATCGTCTATGCTTCCCTGTTTGCAGCCTTCCCCAAAGGGAAAGGAAATAAAAAGTAACACACAACGTGCCTTGTGGCTTGTTGTGGTTTGGCACTATATAAATAAAACTGATATCAAGTCTGTTTTGGGTTTGAACCTGTAAATTCAGGTTCAAGATCTGAGGTGGAAATGCAAAGAACAGCAGACAGGTAATCATCACTGAGAGCATCAGTATCTGGATTTGTTATATAGAGCCAAAGAGAACCAAGATCTTCACTGCTGGCAAGAAAGTTGCTCTTCAGTTCGCTTAACAGAAACTGCAACTTTCTTATGAAAGTCTTCACCAGGCAGTGCATTTCTTCTGTAAATAACATGGTTAATGTTTATCACTGTTACCTGGTGTATAATACAATGCAAAAATAGCCATTTCAGAGAGAATGGCAACAGTAAGCCATCCTCTGTTTCTAAGTTCAATAACGACTGTTTTCCTGGCTGAAATGGGTCAAACAGCATGATGTATACATATTTACTTATTTCCTAATTTTCCATTGACCTCATATGGGCCTGTCAAGGACAACCAAAGGGCCGGATGTGGCCTGCTGGCCTTACAGTGCCCAGATCTAGAGTAAAGTCTTTTCCAGCACATTCCAAAGATCTCATGCTCCCTGAACCATTCCTTCAATTCAATTTTATTTATATAGCACCAAATCACAACAAACAGTCGCCTCAAGGTGCTTTGTATTGTGGGTAAAGATCCTACAGTAATTACAGAGAGTTTTTTTTAACAATTTGAGCCCAGTTAATCTTGGCATTATCATTTTGGAACATGTCTGTACCATGAGGGAAGAAAACCATCTATTGATGGAAAAACCTGATCATTCAATATATAACAGGTAGATAACTGACCATCATTATTTGGACATACATGTTAAACATATGACACCAATCCAGGGGAAGGCTCTTGCTGATTTACTTAGTTAATCCAGGTGTTCACTATGTTTTTTGTTTCGTTTTGTTTTTGTTTTGTTTTTTTTTTTTGGGGGGGGGGGGGGGCAAGAAGAGAATATTCCTTGTTGATCTGCTCACATTTAACACATTTCTTTTTATATTCTATTTCAGATTCAAGTATATTGTTAAAGACCAACGACAACTATCGTTACATGAGAGAGCGGTTTAATAGCTCGATGCATACGCAGTACGAGTGGGTGTACCTCAACATGACACCCAAAATGGATACTGCTATTCAATATTTCTCCAACAAAACTAGAATCATTTACACTGTAAGTATTCAGTAAGCAAAAATTCATAAAAGAAAACTGTTCTGTTACCTTGTATTTGTCTACTATAGGCACTCGGTGCCAAGTCAAGACATGATCATCTGAGTTTCCTCCAAGAAATGATGATTGTACTGGCCCATGCTGCAATGGTTAGGCTCAGTTCAGCTGTAGGGCAATGTTTGCTTTGCCAAGTTTGCACTGGAGAATTAGCTATGATGTACTTAAAAGAACATTTATCAATAAGATAAATATTGTATGTATTAATTAAAATGAGCATCATCTAGAGTATTTACAGTACCAGTCAGACTTTTGGACACAACTTCTCATTCAATGTTTTTAATTTGTCCTACATTGTAAATTAATTCTGGAGTCATCCAGACTATGAAGGAACACATAAGGAATCCTGTAGTAAACTTACAAGTGTTAAAGAAACCGAAATATGTCTTACAGTTTAAATTCTTCAAAGTAGGCACTTTTTGCTTTGATTACAGCTTTGCTCACTTTTGGCAATCTCTCATTCAGCTTCATGAGGTAATCACCTGAAATTCAGTTCAATTCAATTTTATTTATATAGCACCAAATCACAACAAACAGTCGCCTCAAGACTGTTGGAAATGGTTTTCCAACAGTCTTGAAGGAGTTCCCAGAGGTGCTGAGCACTTGTTGGCTGCTTTGCCTTCACTCTGCGGTCCAACTCATCCCAAACCATCTCAGTTGGGTTTTAGATCCCAAGGTGATCGTGGAGGCCAGGTCATCTGACACAACACGGATGGCATGTCGCTGCAGAAATCTGCGGTAGCCATGCTGGTTAAGGGTGCCTTGGATTTTGAATAGATCACCAACAGTGACACCAACAAAACACCCCCATACCATCACACGTCCTCCTCCATACTTTTTCAGAACCAAAATTCTCAAATTTGGACTCATCAGACCAAAGGACAGATTTTCACTGGTCTAATGTCCATTCCTTGTGTTCCTTGGCCCAAGACATTCTCTTCCTCTTGTTCTTCATTAGTCCTTAAAAGTGGCTTCATTGCAGCAGTTTGACCATAAAGTCCAGATTCATGCAGTCTTCTCCTAACAGTTGATGTTAAGATGCGTGTGTTACTTGAACTCTGTGAAGCATTTAGGTGGGTGCTGTTAACTTGCTGTTTCTGAGGCTGGTAATGTCTTCCTGTCCTGGGGTGGGCCTATTGAGAACCAGTTTCATCATAATGTTTGATGTCTTTGCAACTGCATCTCTTGTTCTTGAAATGTTTTTGGATCAACAGACCTTTATTTCTTAAAGTAATGATGAACTGTCGTTTTTCTTTACTTAGTTGAGTCGTTCTTGCCATAATATGGATTTGAACATTACTAAAATAGGGATGTTCACTGTATACCAGCTCTACCTCTTCACAACAGATTTGATGGTCTCAAACACATTAAGAGGGCAAGAAATTAACTTTTGACAAGGCACAGCTGTAAACTGAAAGCCATTCCAGATGACTACCTCATAAAGCTGACTGATAAAAAGAGAAGATGTGTAAAGTTGTCATCTAAGCAAGAGGTGCCTACTTTGAAGAATCTAAAATATAAAACATTTTTTGGTTTGTTTTAACACTTTTTTGCTTACTAAGTAATTTCAAATGTATTTCTTTATACTTTGGACGACTTTGGTATTAATCTTTGGTGTGTCCAAACTTTTGACTGGTACTGTATGTATGTATATATATATATATATATATATATATATATATATATATATATATATATATATATATATATATATTAGGGGTGGGACTTTAACGCGTTAATTACGATTAATTAACTAGAAAAAGCATTTCCTGAAGAAAATGCACTGTGAATGTTGCATGCTGAAAAATTGCAGCTGAAATGCCAAGAAACGCTTCGAACAGCTAAACTGCTGAACAGCTGAGTCATTTGAATGGGGCAAAAAAGAAGTAATAGCAGTATTCTGTAGAAGAAGCTGAGCGTTTTGATACCAGAACGGTTTCAGTAGCATGAACGGTGCTGGAGTTATTAAAGCAAAGCCAGCAGCCCAACTTTGAACCACGTGCATGCAGAAGACAAATGACAGAATGCTCCTACACACTTAATTCTGCCAACTCAAAACACCTGTGTAAGTGCAGACACTATGCTGCAAAGCCCTGTTGAATTTGTCTTGGAGCACCTCCCGAACAACTGCTTCTAAATCAAAAACCGTAGCTCCTATCAAAATAATTTTTGAACTGTGAGTGTCACAAGGACCTGCTCTAAACAGTGGTGTAGTTTTTATTTTCCTGTGTTTAAAAATGCGGTCATGGGAGCAGTTTTAAAAAAGGGCTCTTTTCTGGTTTTGAGAACATCACCTCCCAAAAATTACTATGGAGGCTAATGGAGGAGTTGGAGGGTGCTCCCTCTGCTTGAAGCCTCACAGTTTAAAAAGTTTACATTTTTCAGGGCTGAGAGACACATTGTTTGAAAGTAGAGAAACGGCTCTACGTTTTGATCACAAAATGATGGCTGTAGCCCGAAGAGTGTGGACACAGCGGCAGTTTAGAGAGACATTTTTCAGCTGAAGAATTTGAAGTCTCCCACTCTAACGGTTGGAATGCGCACTCTAGCCGGCGCAATACACACCCATTATAAACGCTGAAAAGAGCAAAAAACCTTCTTAAACGTAAACTGTAACAGTTCAAAAACAATAAAAGATATCAACACAAAAAGTAATAGCTGAATAGCTGAAAGGCTTGGCTTCATTTTAAAGCTTAAATGGTGTCTCTAGCTGAAAGTATGCTGAAGTTATTAGCTTTTAAATCGTGAAAGGATTTGAAAAGGATTTGAAACTTCCCCATTCATTTTGAATGGCAAAAATGAAGATTATAAAAAGTTCAATATCTTAAAAAGTATAAAGGTTACAAAAAAGAAAAGTAATAGCACAAATCTCCAGAACAGGCTGAACGTTTTGATACCAGAACGGTATCCGTAGCCCAAACGCTGCTTGAGTTTTTAGCGACCGAAGGTTTTTGGAGTACAAGAACAATACTGTGAATGCTTTGCAAGCATTCACAGTAATGAATGCTTTGCAAGCATTCACAGTAATAACCATGACGAGCTGTGTCCAAATTCATGTCGCTTATTTGCAAAAAGTGCTCCGCTGTTTTCGGGGCTGTCCGTTGCCGCTGTTCTACCAGCAGCTCGCCTCGCTAGCTGTCAGCTGACCAGACTATCGAGGTTCGCTTTAGCCGGAGAGAACGTCCGACTGCTGTCACATCATTTTCAACCTCCCGCTGGTTTTCGCCGCTGAGTGGAAGTTAAACACAGATATAACTCATTCAGACAGGGGCGTGGTGGCCATCGGGAGGTTCGGGATGTTTCCTGAACGGCCAGTGATCAGAATTTTTTTTTTTTTTTACCCAATTAAGCGCAGCAGCTGCAGCTCTCGTGGCCACAGGTGCAGTCCACACCTGCAAATAAAGTTCTCTTGTCTTAAAATTATGGTTTGTTGGTTTGCCTCTCCAAACCAAGCTCCCGGGCTGAATTTGAACCCCAGCCAGGCCCTGGTTGCTTATGTATATTGATTCATTCCTCAACCAAACTTAAATCAATATTTCTCATGTTAAATACTGAAATGGGATTAAAATGTGATTAATTTCGATTAATTAATTACAAAGCTTCTAATTAATGAGATTAATTTTTTTAATCGAGTCCCAGCCCTAATATATATATATATATATATATATATATATATATATATATATATATATATATATGTATATATATTATGGAATGTCATTTAGGAAATTATTATATATATATATTAAAATAAGAGCCTGAATATATTGAATGAAAATCTGAATATATTGAATGAAAACTGACGTCACAGAAGCTCTTGCACCATCTAGTGTTTTCGTTACGTAAAGCACATAATGTCGCTGCAAGAAATGGCACTATGAGTCGATCTGCAGGGAATTTAGTGGCAGAAATCCGAAATAATGAGTAGCTAATTAACACCCTGGCAAATGTATGAACTGGCCAACATAATGCTAGCAGCAGTGTTCTTTATTGTACTACTGATGAAGAGTTTTATTCAGTGAATCTCTCAGGTCAGACAGCTCCTGCATATCAAGCTAACATTAAGCAGAACATGCCTTCCACATCCACATCTCAGATTCTAGACAGGGCCTGTTGTTGTGGAGGGTGTCTGTGCATGTTCTGCGTATTGTTAGCTTGATACGCAGGAGCTGTCTGACATGAGAGGTTCGCTGCATTTGGTCTTCCACGATGAAACAGTGAAGATGAACTGCAGATTGACTCATAGTGCCGCTTCTTGTAGCGACATTATGTGCTTTACATAATGAAAACACTAGATGGCGCAGGAGCTTCCGTGACGTCAGTTTTCATTCAATATATTCAGACTTTCATTCTATATATTCAGAGATCATTCAATATATTCAGACTTTCATTCTATATATTCAGACTTTCATTCAATATATTCAGACTTTCATTCTATATATTCAGACTTTCATTCAATATATTCAGACTTTCATTCTATATATTCAGAGATCATTCAATATATTCAGACTTTCATTCTATATATTCAGACGTTCATTCAATATATTCAGAGCTCATTGTATATATTCAGATTTTCATTCAATATATTCAGACTCTTATTTTAATATATATATATATATAATAATTTCCTAATGGCATTCCATAATATATTCCATATATATTCCATAATATATATATATATATATATATATATATATATATATATATATATATATATATATATATATATATATATATATATATATAAAATAAAAATATATATATATATATAATAAAAATGTTTGAGAACAAAAGTCAAAAATGATTAGTGCACCTCATCATCTGGCGGTGGCTGTGCAGCCATCCTACTGCACTAAAGACAATGCAGTGTTATTTATGCACAGTATGCTGTTGAAAATGGGTAATGTTCTGAAATCAGATGTTTTCTCTAATGTTAACCAATGATAATAATCAGTTGTCTTTGCTAATGTGAGGTGAAAAGGATTCTGTGTATTCAGGTTTTATGAACAGTAAACCAGTCTTTTCCTGAGTCCTGCTATCTACCACATCCTGGGACAATTTTGATGTGTTCCTACAATTTTGGTATCACAGACACCGAAATTACCATTAACAACACGTATATGGCTTAAAACAGTGATTGCACTTTCACACGCTCAATTCACCAATCAGCCTGTTGGAACCAGGGTTATTATAGTCAACGAAAACGAACGAAATAACGAAAACTGAAATTGAAAAAACATTGTTGTTAACTGAAATAAATAAAAACTAAAATTAAAAGGAAAAAACGATAACTAATTAAAACTGAATTGTGAGTTTAAAAAACTAACTAAAACTAACTAAATTATAGATAAAATGACCTTTCTTTTCTTGTTTGTTATTTTATTTAAAAGCTTTGTGGATTGATCATTTTTCTGCTCTCCGAGTTTAAGCTGCGAGCGCCGTCGGGCAGCTGTGCGCGTGCGTGCGCACAGCTGCGCTCACCGCGCAGGTCCTCAAAGTAATGTCAGCGGTCTGCCAAGGAAGCGGCAGAGTCCAATATGGAGTTTCTTTGAGTCCGATAATACAGATAGAAGAGCGTCTTGTTGTGAATGATGAAAAATGTATGGAACACGTCTCAGTGAGGAAAAAACACCAACATCAAAGTCCACCTGAGGAGCCACACAAGGCAGCTACGGAAACTGCTCTGAACCCACGTGATCTGGCGTTCAGCTCCCAGCCGCAGCTTCCATCCTCGTGCGTTTCTGGCCACTTTATCAGTGAGAAAATAACAATCAATATAAGGACTCACAGATATCAGCAAATAGATGGAGGGAGACTGCTAAAACTGTCGGAATGCTGAATCCGGAATGAAGAATGTGAGGGAATGAAGAAAGTGAACAAACAGGGACAAATATGTTTGCAGCCAAAAAACTGAGCACAAAGAGCGAGGACCAAAAAAAAAAGTCCCAGCCTGCACCTCATATAAAACACCAGCACACGACCGTAAGGTAATGAACACACACAATCCAGCTACACAAGCAGAAATGCGACATGAGGTCGGCCACATATGGAGCATCTAACCAAGCTGGCTCCAAAACAGAAGCTGCTGTTAATCTGCTGCACTGACGCTGAACTTTATTGTAGAAGTTATTGAGTTTGGGAGTTCATGTTTTTCTTTGTTTCTCCCCGTAGTGCTGCTGTGTTGTGAGTAGTTGGTTGTTGAATATATTTCATTAAACGGTACCTTTTGTTGAGTTTTTATTACACATTAGTCACTCTTGTGCCTTGAATCTTGCACCTGACAAAGTATGAAAAACTAAAACTAATACTGAAACTAACGAAACTAAACTAAAACTAAGCAATAAACAAAAAATAAAAACTAATAAAAACGAGCAAAACCGCTCTGAAAACTAATTAAAACTAACTGAATTAAAGAAAAAAAAGTAAAAACTAACTAAAACTAAACGATAATGTAAAATCCAAAACTATTATAACCCTGGTTGGAACAGAAACATAAACAGAGGTACACAGGCACAAACATGCTCAGTAACACACAGCCTGGCACTATGGTCACATAAAGCCACACACTTACAGAAAGACTGAGGAGATGAGAAGAAGGGGAGAGTGATAGCAGATGCACCAGCACAGTATAATGTGCATTTGCGGCTAAGCATGTATTTTATACTATGTAAACTGTAAATGATTAGAGAAAAAACTGAGTGGCCATATGTAATATTATACAGCAGAGCTTGTGCAACCACACACTCAAGGAGCTACAATTATGTCTGAGAGCATACCTATGTAAAAACAGTGGCTAAACTGTTGAGTATTGTAATGTTTAAAATATCGTAAGTTATAAAAACAGACTGATACTTTTCTTTCTGGCCTACAGTTACATAATACATATTTTAGACACTGACACAATTTTTTTTTTTACTTTTCCTTTGTATAGTACCAGAGTGGATTTTAGCCACGCCACAATATTTCCTCCACCATGTTTGACAGATGATGTGGTATTATGTGTCCGATCACAAGCTCTGTCTCTTTTCTTGTCTCCATACTTTTCTCTTCCCATCCTTCTGTTACAAATTAATCTTGAGGTCATCTGTCCAAAGATTTTTTTTTCCAGGACTGTGCAGGTTTTTACACATGACACCTCAGTCTAATCCTGTTCCTCAGTGTAATCTGAGGTTTGCACCTTCTTATAAACCCTTGACTTTGAAAACCTCAATCTTTCCACCTCAAGAGAGTTCTTGACTTGGTTAGATGTTGTAAAGCATTTGCAATCATTCATTTTAGCTGCTTTCTGTGGTCTTTCTGGCCTTTTGGTGTTGGTGAGTTGGCCAATGCATTTATTTTTTAAAGAATGAACTCAATTACTGATTTGCCCCCCCAATGTTTTTCCAGTCTGTGGTTTATGTAGATTTTTCAGCATAATGATGGCCTCGCTCACTTCCTTCAACATCTCTTTGAACCTCATTGAGAGTTCCAGTGACAAGCTACCAAATAAAAGTTCAACACTTGGAATCAACTGTTTCCTTTGCCATGAAATATCCAAGGAAGTATTTGTCAGTCAGTTGTTTACTTTTGAGACTCTGAAGATCAGGGGCTGTGTATAAAATGGTGTTCTGTGTATGTTTAATCTGGCACATAGAAAGAAAAAGACAACAAACTCCGATATTGTCATGTCGGGCCATGTGGCAGAAGCAGTGAGACCCAAAAATGCAGGACTCAGCGGTGATGAGATTAGTGGTTTTATTGAAATGAAGGTAAAGACAAAAACTGGGTAGGGCTGAAGCCAGGACTAAACTACAAGAGACGCACACGCACGACTGAGGCAAAGACGACAACACGACAAGGAACAGAGGAAAACTGAGGGCTTAAATACACAGCAGGTAATCAGGGCAAGAGGAAACAGCAGGGAGCAACAGGTGAAGCAAATTAAACTAATAACAGGGGAAGCAAAACTAAACACAAAGCACAGGGAACACAAGACTGTCAAAATAATACAGGAAGTGACTAACCAAGGTGCACGCAGACTACATACGGGGGACTGGCACACAGACACGGGGCCGAGACGCAGACTAGTCACAACACTAGGAATAAACTCAACATGAAAACACAAGAGGTCCGGAAACAGACAAGACCATGGAGCAGGGGAGACAGGGACAAAGGGAACAAGAACATCAAAACACACTGGGAATTAAACACTCAGGGAAAATAAACTAAAAACACAAACGCTGGGCAGACGGCCCAGGACCATGACAGATATAAGCTCTATGCCACTTGTTTACTCTGCTTCTTCTCAGTGAGGAGAACAGTTACAGCAGCGCCTACTGCTGAAGTATAGTAACTGAATACACAACAAATGGCAGCAGTTCCTAATGGTTAATGCTAAATGTTTGTAAAATTAACAACAAAAACTTAAAATTGAAAGTCTGAAATTAATCTTTTAATTTTTTTAATGCACTGTGGTGATATACTGAGGCAAAACTACAGAAATTGTATCAATTCTCACATCCTACCTGCCTAACTATAGCTCACATCCTTTCATTCCATTCACCATGGTTTGGCACATTTGTCACCACCCACAAGTTATAAAACTCCTTTCCTAGTAGTATTTGAATACATAGTCACATCATACTTCTTTCAGCATGAATCTGTTTCTGTTGCTTTTTTCCTTGCTTGATGTTTTAATGATGCAGTATATGGCTCTGCTGCACACACAATAGAATTAACCACCTGGGACGACATTTCACAGATTGACATGAAGAGGAGGTCTGTCCACTACCTTGCCAATTTCATTCTTCCAATAGTATTTTTCTTGGTTCTGGATTTGGCCTCCTTCCTGATCTCAGACAGTGGGGGTGAGAAACTCAGCTTCAAGGTCACTGTCCTGCTCGCTGTCACAGTGATGCAGCTTCTTCTCAATGATATTCTGCCCAGCTCTTCAGACAGTATTCCACTAATAGGTAAAGAAGCATATTTGATGGCACATTGTGACTTAATCAATGGTGATTCATGCACATTAATGATGCTGCCTGCTCTCCTCAGCTGTCTACTGCATTGGGATTTTTGGTTTGATGCTGCTCAGCCTCCTGGAGACGATTTTGGTGTTGCATCTGATTGAGAAAGACTCTGCAGCCCAAGATGATGAGACAGATGGAGAACGGAGCTTGGCTGAGAACTCTAGAGACAGACCCAACTTCCACAGCTTTTTTAGAGGTGAACTTAATCATAGCAATCATTCCTTAAAGTGGACACCTGTGTATGCAGTTTCTGCTTTGTTGCACTCATCTTTGTGTCTTTATTCCAGAGATGAAGAGATGTAATCCCTGTGCCTCTTCCTGTGAAGTATCTGCTGATGAAGAAACATCTGTGTGTATGTCATCTGTGACCCAAAAGGTTGGAATCGCTTTTAAGGTTGATTTTTTCTTTTTGTTTCGAAAGGAATTGTGTTTGCATGAGAGAGATTATCCTCAATCTTAACATGTATATCAAATGCAAACACTTGTATTAAATCAAAGTGGAAACAATGTAGCAGCAATCAGTGAACCTTATCTCTTATGGCCCACTAAAATCTTGTTAATTACCTTTGTGCGAATCCTTTTTCAGGATAGCAGCAGTAAACTGACCGAAGTGTCCTCTGCTCTGGAGAAAGTCTCAGATGAGTTGTGGGAGACTCGGAAAACAGTGACTCTGCTCAGCAGCAGCAGCAGGAAGCCCGGCTACTGGACCAGAATGGTTAAAAAAATCAACAAGATTTTTTTCATTTTTTATTTGACAGCAATCACTGTGTTTTTAACGATCATGGCTTCATTGTGGACCTTTGCTAAAGACCATTAGGGCTAAAGCTTAAAAACAGGTCCATCAGTAAACTGTTCTGATCAGCTTCAGTTTCCAGATTTTTATCTTCAATTTCTATCACAGATATTTTGGCCTTGGCAGGTTACAGCTGAATAATTATGTTTAAAAATCAAATGTACAATTAGGATTCCAGCTCCGAGTTGGGTAAATGACCACAGACAGTATAAAAAAATTCAAAATTTGATGTCAAACTTTTATACCTATGATGACAGAGTTGTCTGAGGTTATTGCTGTTTCTCTCCTGCTGTTTTTAAAGAAAAGCTTCATGGTCCACACTAATGCATCTTCCTATTCCTGCATCCACTGGATTAAAATGGATACTCTGCTCATTATTTTCTAGTTGCCAGGGGAAAACACAGTAAAACGTGATGTAGGAGCTCCACTGATGATACCTACAGCTGACTGAACTCACTCTGATCAGAATCATAATCAGGCTTTATTGACGAAGTATCGCTCACACATACAAGGAATTTGTTTTTGGTTACACAGATGCTCGCAGTGCACGAAAAATACAGTAAAAACAATCTTATTCACACAGCTCACTCTCTCCTTACACACACATTCATACCTGTAAATATAGAAAACATTGTAAACATTTAGCATGTGCAATTTACATTGTAATTTTAAAAAGGTGCAGTTTTGTGCAGTATAAAAAAACTATAGAAAATATAAAATATATAAATAAGAAATTGAAGTAAAGGTGAAAATCCTGTGTATGCCATTACATAACTTAAATAGATAATTTTTGATATGCAAGAGTCCCAAGTATTAACAGTTCAGTAGTGTTCAGCTGTTCATGAGAATAATGGAAGTTGGAAAAAAGCTTCTCTGATCGGCTTTTCTCGAGCTCAAACCTCAGCATCACCAATCTCAAAGTTATTCAACTCAGAGTTAAGTTTTAAACTAAGCGTTTGATCATGATTCCTGGAATAGAACCCAGTTTTATTAAGTTTTGTTAAGTGCTTTATGTTTAAGTTATATCATAAGGGTCAAAACAAATCATGAGTGTTTTCACACCGGTTTCTGCAAACTATTCCTTGAGCAGTGTTATTGCATGTTTTACTCACCAATATACATGTATCACATATTCCTTAATTATGACAAAAGTTTCAGTAGTTATTGTATGTACTTGATAAGGAATACACACAATGTTAATGTTTACAGTGTATTATTCAGAGTATATTGTATTGAAAGTTTAGATCTTTTGATGATCAATGAACTGCAAATGCATGGGAATATAAAGAAATGTAGTTTGTGTGTACTGTATATCCTTCATTTACATGTCATTGCCATTTAGAGCTGCATGCTACTATAACACTAAAATAAACGTTTTTCTTCTTCTCTGTTTGTATGTCCTTATGTGTATTATTGGACAACCAACACACTGAATTGTAAAGTGCCCTTCCTCATGTGAAGGTAGTGATCATGGAGGTTAGCTTTCCATTTTCTGTGCCCTCCTACATGATGAGAAATAGAATTGCAACAGGGGCTTGTCTAGGGTCAAACCTTGGACCAAATTTAACATACTACATGTAACATTTGAGCCATCTATGTGACACCTTCAGTGGTCTTTCTTGCTATTGTCTTGTCTTCAGTGACCATAAATCAATTTCTTTTAATGTTTCTTTTAATACAGAATCTTTTCCCCAAGTTTGCATTAAGCTTTATTGATGATTCTGTTTTATCTGAGTTTTCTTCTCTTTTCAGTTTTACAGCTCATTCTGATAATGTTGAGCTCCTTGTTAACTCTTTTAATGAACACTGCCTAACCGTTCTCCATCAGGTTGCTCCTTTGAAAACTAGTCATTGCTCTGTCAGTTATTACATACCCTGGTTAATCAAACTCGTGGCCTTCGGCGCTCCTGTCGTAAATCAGAGCGTCTGTGGAAATCTACGGGAATGACTGTTCATCAGGAATACTTCAAAGCTATTATGGTGTTTAATTATTTTAGCTTTACATTATTGTTTTTTTTAGATATTATGGTGTTTAATTACTGTCTGTTGTTGTTTTTGCATGTACACTGCTTTGTGACTACTGTCTGTGAAAAGCATTAAATAAATAAAATTTACTTACTATTACCATAATGGTGATTCACAGCTGTCCTTTTCTATTAAGCCTAACAACCTCAAAAAGCTCATAATTCAGTGACTGTTTCACTATTATCAAAGGTGGCAAAAGTGCAGAAATTCATACTTAAATAGAAATACAAATACTTGTGTTAAAATATAACCTGGTAGAAGTTAAAGTACTGAGTCAACTTCTTTACTCAAGTAAAAGTGTAAAAGTACAGTCTCTGAAATGTACTCAATGTAAGGAAGTAAAAGCAGCTTTTTCTCTTTCTCTGCAAAGCTAAGTGAACCTCGTGCTATATTAATATAGTAATAAAATATTATTACATAGAGTAGAATAGAATAGAATGCCTTTGTATTCATTACACAGGATGTACAATGAGATTGGAGGGTCACTCCTGTTCAGTGCCATGCAATAGAAAGTCAGACCTTCTAAAATGAAAATATAATAATCTAATATGTTCTAAAAATATACAGAAAATAAAACAGTATGTATAAAATATACAGAAAAATGAAATGTATAAAAATATATACAGAAAATAAAATGTATTAAAAATACAGAAAAAAGAGAATGTATAAAAATATATACATTGTAAAACATAAAATAAATGTATACATATAATAATGAAAATGGTGAGTGTTGCACTAGTGAATGAATATTGGATATTACACAATATAGGAGTGATAGATATTGTTCAGTACGAATAATCTAATATTGCACAGAGATGTGGGTGTTGCACAGTTACAGTGGGTGAGTGTGTGAGTTCAGGGTGGTGATTGCTTTGGTGAAGAAACTGTTCCTGAGTCTGTTTGTTCTGGCTTTGATGCACCTGTAGCGCCTGCCAGAGGGCAGCAGGTCAGAGGTCAAAGCCAGGGTGTAAGCTGCCCTTGATGATGTTCCTGCTCTGCTGATGCAGCGGGAGGTGTAGATGTCCATCAGGGAGGGGAGAGGACAGCCAATGATTCTTTGTGCTGTCTGAACTACCCTCTGAAGCCTCCCCCTGTCTGTCTCAGTGCAGCTGCCGTACCATGCTGTGATACAGTACGTCAGCAGGCTCTCAATGGATGAGCGGTAGAAGGTCAGCAGCAGGTTTGAGTCCAAGTTGTTCTTCCTGAGGACCCTCAGGAAGTGAAGTCGCTGCTGAGCCTTCTTGATAACAGCTGTGATGTTATCTGACCAAGAAAGATCAGCAGAGATGAGGACACCAAGAAACCTGAAGGTGTGGACCCTCTCCACACGCTCGCCGTTGATGTAGAGGGGAGCTGGGTCAGTCCTGTGCTTCCTGAAGTCCATGATGATCTCTTTGGTTTTCATGGTGTTCAGTGCAGGTTGTTCTCTGAACACCAGGCTGTCAGCTTCAGGACCTCCTCTCTGTAAGCTGCCTCATCTCCCTTTGAGATGAGTCCGACCACTGTGGTGTCGTCAGCAAATTTGACGATGAGGTTGTTATTGTGGGCCGGACTGCAGTCATGGGTGTAGAGGCAGTACAGGAGGGGGCTCAGCACACAGCTCTGTGGGGAGCCAGTGCTCAGTGTGCGGGTGGAGGAGAGATGGGGGCCAAGTCTCACAGTCTGGGGCCGGTTGGTTAGGAAGTCCTTTATCAGGAACATGTGAGAGGGGGGAGGCCCAGGGTGTGCAGTTTGGTGGTGAGAATGTCCGGGATGATTGTGTTGAACGCTGAGCTGTAATCCACAAAGAGCCTGTGAGTGTAGCTCTGCTGCAGCTCCAAGTAGCTCAGCACAGAGTGGAGAGCTACAGTAATGGCGTCCTCTGTGGATCTGTTTGCACGATATGCAAACTGGTGGGTGTCGAAAGTGTGTGTGTGTGTGGGGGGGTCCTTGATGTGCTGGAGAACCAGCCTCTCAAAGCACTTCATGATTACCGGTGTGAGGGCCACAGGGCAGTAATCATTTAGGCTGGTGACAGATGACCTTTTGGGCACGGGGATGATTGTGGCTGTTTTTAGGCGGGAGGGTATGACTGCTTGGGCCAGGGAGAGGTTGAAAATCTTGGTGAGAATCAGGGTGAGCTGGTGGGCACACGCTCTGATCACCTTGCCAGGTACTCCGTCTGATCCAGCAGTCTTCCTGGGGTTCATTGCCAGGAGCACGCGCCGTACCTCATGCTCCTGGACAGTGAGTGGGGGGGAGCCTGGTGGGGGGGCAGGACCGGAGCAGATGGGAGGTCCTGACATAGATGCTACTTTGCCCTGTTAACTGTAAACTGTTTTATTCTTTGGATTCATAAAAGAAGCTGTGACTTTAAAGGGCACAAATTAATATTCTATAATCCTTTGCTGGAAGCTTGGTTAAACTGCACAGACAGGCAGAGTGAACTAACAAGATGAGTGCAGCTGTGCAGTTATCACATTCATTTCATTGATCGTTTTGTTCAGTGAGACGTTTCTGTAGTTTCCTCCAACACTCCTGTGTTTGACTTAAATCCAGCTCCACACACTTAATCCTTTCTTGCTTTGGATGAATAAACTTTCATCACGATTTTTACTAAATCAACATAATCAGTGGTTTATTTTATTTGTATTAATTATTACACTAGAAACATGTTTTCTGTCACTGAAGCCAAAGCAGATGTGACAGGATGATGAATCCAGCATCATTTCTTTGTTTTTGGTAACCATCGCAGGCTGTGGATGATTTTTTTTTTTTTTTAAGCCTGTCTGGCAGTTTTCGCAATCTGAATATGATCCGAATGCTCTGTGTACCAAACATATTTGCTTTTCCAAGAATAGCTCTGTAAGTTTTCCAATAGGCTACTCTTGTTAATGTTTGTATTTTTATTTTATTTTATTTATTTACACCAAGCCTGACAGGCAGAAAGGAAAGAGTAGGAAAAAAGAGAGAAAGAGAAAAGAAAAAAAAAGAAGAAAACAAAACAAGACAAATGGGAGAAAAGAATAATCAATGATATATACACATACATACACACATCCACATATCTTTACACAAGCACATACATACACACACACACACACACAATCCTGCTGTTGCTTGCAAATAATGTGTGTATGTGCCTCTGTCATGGAACATACTCACCAATGGGGGCAAGAAACTCCAACCACGCCCCCCGTGATCCAGAGGCGAACAGGGAAGGACCCAGGAGACGCAGCCTATCCACGGCCCACTAGGACCTCAGAAGACGGGAGGCCACACATCCCGATGGGCACACACCCCAGAGGAGGAAAGAGGGAGACCCCAGACGGACCCAACCCTCCACAAACATGTCCCACAGGTGCCAAGGCTCAGCAAGCCACAGGCTGTGGATGATTAAACAGGTCTTTGTGGCGAATGAGACACTGAGTCTCAATGGGACGACCTGTATAAATAAAGGTTAAAAAATAGATAAATTAAATAATTATCCAGGTATTGATATGAATTGCATCAGTCTGGCAGCTGAAGGCGGATTCAGAAATTAAGTTAAATAATAAATGTACAATACTAGATTTTTTTTGCTTTAGCACTGATGTAGTATTTATTACAGTACTTCCAGCTGGTTAGCTGTTTTTAAATCCAACCCATAATAAACTGCTTATATTTATTACATCAGCTGTTTTCCCAAAACTATCTCTACATTTTCAGTATTATCAGAGAGTGTAAGCTCCAGTCAAAACATTTTTTGCTCAAAGGGGCACAAAACCCCCTTTTTCATGATGGTCTCATGCAGGTTAAGATTTTAGTTATCATGTAATGACTGGGCTGTCCTCGACTCAACACTTTTTGATAAGAGGTGGAATAATGTTCATCAGTAGTCAGGTCACTAGGATACCAGTCCACAGGGGTCACAAGAGATGGGGTAGATGGGGGACGAGCATCTGTTTACATAACTCCAGGAGAATGAGATTTCCCAGCTGTCTCAAGGCCAGGAAGAGGAGGCCGAATTCCAGATGACTACAGTTGTTTTGGTACAGGCTGCTACTGATAATGTTGCTGACAGTCCAGCAGCTCCCTCTAGTGTCCATATCTAAAGCCTGTGGGAGGATGGTGTTAATCTAAAATGTGAATCATAGTGTTCCAGTCAGTCATCAGTGTGTCTCTGCACAGCTGTCATTAACATGTGTTCAGAGGGCCTCAGTGTGTGAATGGTTCCAGTTCAGCTCCATAACAGCAGCGTCCCTGGTTTGATTCCTGTGTTTCAGCTCATATCTGCCTCTCTCACTGAGGGGGACGTCCACTACATGGAAATGGATTTGATCAGGAACCAAACTACAGCTCACTGACACCAGAGGGTGGATCGATTTATTCTACTCACATCTATCTTTAGACAAAGAAAGAATGTGAATGTTATCTTTGCTCAGTAGTCGAGGAAACACAGCAGGCAGTGAAAAGCTCAAATCATTCAATTCAATTCAATTCAATTCAATTTTATTTATATAGCGCCAAATCACAACAAACAGTCGCCTCAAGGCGCTTTGTATTGCGGGTAAAGACCCTACAATACAATAATACAGAGAAAACCCAACAGTCAAAACGACCCCCTATGAGCAGCACTTGGCGACAGTGGAAAGGAAAAACTCCCTTTTAACAGGAAGAAACCTCCAGCAGAACCAGGCTCAGGGAGGGGCAGTCATGTGCTGTGGAAGAGAGCCAGAGATTAATAACAATTAATGATTAAATGCAGAGTGGGGTATAAACAAAGTAAATAAGGTGAATGAAAAGAAACAGTGCATTATGGGAACCCCCCCAGCAGCCTAGGCCTATAGCAGCATAACTAAGGGATGGTCCAGGGTCACCTGATCCAGCCCTAACTATAAGCTTGATCAAAAAGGAAAGTTTAGAGAGGGTGTCTGTCTCCCGAATCCAAGCTGGAAGCTGGTTCCACAGAAGAGGGGCCTGAAAGCTGAAGGCTCTGCCTCCCATTCTACTCTTAAGTATCCTAGGAACCACAAGTAAGCCAGCAGTTTGAGAGAGAAGTGCTCTGTTGGGGTGATATGGGACTATGAGGTCTTTGAGATAAGATGGGGCCTGATTATTCAAGACCTTGTATGTGAGGAGAAGGATTTTAAATTCTATTCTAGATTTAACAGGGAGCCAATGAAGAGAAGCCAATATGGGAGAAATCTGCTCTCTCTTTCTAGTCCCTGTCAGTACTCTAGCTGCAGCATTTTGGATCAGCTGAAGGCTTTTCAGGGAGCTTTTAGGACAGCCAGATAATAACGAATTACAATAGTCCAGCCTAGAAGTAATAAATGCATGGATTAGCTTTTCAGCATCACTCTGAGAAAGGATGTTTCTAATTTTAGAAATATTGCGCAAATACAAAAAAGCGGTCCTACATATTTGTTTAATATGTGCATTGAAGGACAAATCCTGGTCAAAAATGACTCCAAGATTTCTCACAGTGTTACTGGAGGCCAAAGTTATGCCATCCAGAGTAAGTATCTGGTTAGACACCATGTTTCTAAGATTTGTGGGGCCAAGTACAAGAATTTCAGTTTTATCTGAATTTAGAAGCAGGAAATTAGAGGTCATCCAGGCCTTAATGTCTTTAAGACATTCCTGCAGTTTAACTAATTGATGTGCGTCATCTGGCTTCATTGATAGGTAAAGCTGAGTATCATCTGCATAACAATGAAAATTGATGCAGTGCTTTCTAATAATACTGCCTAAGGGAAGCATGTATAATGTAAATAGAATTGGTCCTTGCACAGAACCCTGTGGAACTCCATAATTAACCTTAGTGTGTGAAGAAGACTCCCCATTTACATGAACAAATTGGAGTCTATGAGATAAATATGATTCAAACCACTGCAGTGCAGTACCTTTAATACCTATAGTATGCTCTAATCTCTGTAATAAAATGTTATGGTCAACAGTATCAAAGCTGCACTGAGGTCCAACAGGACAAGCTCAGAGATGAGTCCACTGTCAGAGGCTGTAAGAAGATCATTTGTAACCTTCACTAATGCTGTTTCTGTACTGTGATGAATTCTGAAACCTGACTGAAACTCTTCAAATAAACCGTTCCTCTGCAGATGATCAGTTAGCTGTTTTACAACTACTCTTTCAAGAATCTTTGAGAGAAAAGGAAGGTTGGAGATTGGCCTATAATTAGCTAAGACAGCTGGGTCAGTGATGGCTTTTTAAGTAGTGGTTTAATAACAGCCACCTTGAAGGTCTGTGGTACATAGCCAACTAATAAAGACAGATAGATCATTTTTAAGATAGAAGCATCAATAATTGGAAAGACTTCTTTGAACAGTCTAGTAGGAATGGGATCTAATAAACATGTTGCTGGTTTGGAGGAAGTAACTATTGAAGTTAACTCTGAAAGACCAACTGGAGCGAAAGAGTCTAAACAAATACCAGCAGTCCTGAAAGCAGCCGAACATGAAGATAAATCTTTGAGATGGTTATGAATAATTTTTTCTCTAATGTCTAAAATTTTATTTGTAAAGAAATCCATGAAGTCACTACTAGTTAAAGTGAAAGGAATACTCGGCTCTACAGAGCTCTGACTCTTTGTCAGCCTGGCTACAGTGCTGAAAACAAACCTGGGGTTGTTCTTATTTTCTTCAATTAATGATGAGTAGTAAGATGTCCGAGCTTTACGGAGGGCTTTTTTATAGAGCAACAAACTCTTTTTCCAGGCTAAATGAGCATCTTCTAATTTAGTGAGATGCCATTCCCTCTCCAGCTTTCGGGTTATCTGCTTTAAGCTGTGCGTTTGCGAATTATACCACGGAGTCAGGCACTTCTGATTTGAGGCTTTCCTTTTCAGAGGAGCCACAGTATCCAAAGTCGTACGCAGTGAGGATGTAAAACTATTGACGAGATAATCGACCTCACTGGGAGCAGAGTTTAGGTAGCTGCTCTGCACTGTGTTGGCGCTGAAGAGCATAGTATAATCAGCATCACTGATTACATGAACACACCTGCACAGAGGACACATGACTTTACTGTCATACTGAAGCCTATTTGATATTCTCTATATAGTCACAGTGTGGTGCACATAATCATAATCATCAGCTTAGTTGCTTTTTTAGATTGTAGACAGTGTAAACTGTTTGAAAAGTGCACGATCCTCACCGGATAGATGGATGAAAAACATGAGTTTGTGGGTCTGTCAGCTGTTTGTGTGGAGTTGTTCTTTGTGTTCACCTCAAACCAACCTGAGTGTCATTTCTCTTTAGTTCTGATCTCACTGCTGAGCTGCACAACAAACCAAGGTCAGTAACCTTCTTCTGTCACAGCTTCAACCTGATAAATGCTCACTAATATGACCTGTTTGGCTTCATGTTTCATTGTAACCCTCACAGCTCGTCTGACTGTGAGTCCCAGCAGCTCTCAGTTCTTTGAAGGAGACTTTGTGTCTCTGAGCTGTGAGGAGGACGACAGCTCTGCTGGATGGACTCTGAGGAGGAACACAAGCAAACAACAGAGGACTCAGTGTGGAGATGAGTGGGGAAGATGGTCTGGTTCTTCCTGCAACAACAATGTATTGCCACTGGACAGTGGAGTTTACTGGTACAAAGGTACAAAGGCTTCGTCACTCCAGCTGTACTTTATCAGGTACATAATTTGTACCTTTTTAATGGGTACAGTTTTGTACTTGTATATAAAAGTACATATTTGTCACTACAGGTACAGAAATGTTCTTTTAAAGGTACAGACAATAAGGTACAAAATTATTCCGAGGTTTAGAGGTACAATGTTGTACTCCACTAGGGTACAGGTGGAGCGACGAAGCCTTTGTACCTTTTTAGGTCCATTCTTGTCCCTCTATTTCTTAGTGTGTGCTGCCTTATTCTGTTAGAACCACTGCCACTTAACCAATACTACTAAAAAAAAAAAAATACTTCCCCTCTCACAGTTTCTTTTAGCCACAACTTAGAAGAAGAAGAAGAAGAAGAAACAACAGCCTTTATTGTCCCACAGAGGGGAAATTTGGGTAATAATCTAATGCTCCCAACAAATACTGCAAACCTCTGGAAATCCCAAAGAGGTACGAGCAGTACTGCCTAAAATGTTTCTGCTTCTGAGTGCATGCATGGCTGTAGCATGGCACGTGCTCAATGAGGAGTACAGCAGATATTTTAAAGACATCCTGATACCTGATGAGTGACCAGGAGATGGCAAACGTGGAGAGTCAGCCAGCTTGAGTGGAGGACCACCAGACTAAATCAGATGTTACACATTTGCCAGGAGAAACCAACTCGTGCAGGATGGGACACAGCAGGGTGCCCACCAAGAGGCAGCCTCCCAGAGAGAGTTTAATCAAGTCCTAAATTAGTGTTGCTCTTGTTGTCGCTGCTGCTTCTAGTTTATGCAGTTTGTTTTGGCTGAAATTGAATATATATTTTTTTCTCAATTAATGATCAAATTGTCTCGATCATTTCCTTGATTAAATTAGTTGTTTGGTACATGAAGAAATGGAGAGAAGTAGTTTCTGGAAGAAGGTAATGTCCTTAAATGCTCAGTTTTGTCCCAAAATGAAGATAATTGACTTTATTGTTCAGTTAAGACACCAAAGTAACACATTTTCACTCTGGAGCTGAAACCAGTCGTGTTGTTGTTTCTTTTCTGAAAATAAAATCACTGAAATCTTTAAATGTTCAAAATAGTTTCAGATTAATTTTCTGTCAATCATAAATGTATGAACTATAGTGGGCAGCTGCCAGTTAATGCATTTCAAACTAGTTATTGGCAAGAAAAAAAATGATTTAATGATTTAAAGTGTTTTCATGTTCATATGAAAACACATATCTATTTTTCATCCAGTATATTTCACACATATCCTAACTTACCTGTATGTAAGCAAGACTTGTACCAACTTCTACACATTTCCACATACAAACACAGATGCCCTATGATCAGTTTAGTTAATGAAAACTTGCTTCATTTTTTAGAAACAGTTTGTTTTTTCTGTTATTGTGTATGCATGGCTTTGGAAGTAAAATAGTAAAATTTATATGGATTTTAAGTTTTTGTTTTTATTTATTTTTTGTTTACTAACAGTACTGCGTGTGGCCCACGTTAAATCTATATTTTCTAGATGTGAATTAAATGTCTGTCCAAAAGGGTTTTTTCTTCTTGGTCCTCTTGACAACATAAGACACATGCAGATCTAAATTTGGGATTTTTTTTCCCTGATATTGTAAAATATGATGTAACATAAAATGTCAATTTTATGAACATTTCTTATCATGCATCACAGTAATGTTGTAAATGTCATTGAATACATGCTGTGTGCATATGTAACACAAGATAAAGTTAATATGCAAAGACAAGATCATCAGCAGATAAAAATATTGGGCTATTTCATGTATATTTCACAGATGGATATCCAAAGTTGGGATTTTTCATAGCCATGTCTTGCTCAAAGAGTTCAGATATAATCCAGAAATTAACCGGCTGTAATCTGGAATAAGAATTTTTTTCAGGGTCCAATCTTGTTATGTAGAATTCTCCAAAATGCTGTAGATCAGTTGTGCATTCTTCAGGATATTCTTTGTATCTGTGTCAAATGCAGAGACATCACTACCTCAGTACTGTATTTTAGAGAATTTATTCCAGTGCCAGATGACACACAACAATTAGTTAAACTGTAGGAATGTCTTAAAGACCTGGATGACTCTAATTTCCTGCTTTTAAATTTAGATTAAACTGAAGTTATTGTACTCAGCCCTAAAAATCTTAGGAACATGGTGTCTAATCAGATATTTACTCTGGATGGCATTACCTCCAGTTGCTCAGGGGGTTGTTTTGACTGATGGGTTTTCTCTGTAATTATTGTAGGGTCTTTACCTTATAATATAAAGCAGCTTGAGCTGAATGTTTTTTGTTATTTTTATTATAAGTAAATAAAGTAGAACTGAAATTGAATATGGGTCATTTGAGTTTCTGAAAAAATAACATCAGTATTCAGATTAGAGGACTTGTTAGAAGGAATCTTGAAAGAATCTTTTGTTACCAACCTTACATGTAGATGTAATGAAAAGTATTTTATTTCATTATCTTTTTTTTTTGGATTTTTTGTCCACAGCGGCTTTTTCGTGACAGTGCAGAGACAGGAAATGGGGGAAAGATACAGGGGAAGACACGTGGGCAAATAGGCGACGGGCCGGGACGCGAACCCGCGCCACCCACACCGCAACGCGGCGTATGTATGTGGTCGCCGGCTTTACCACGAAGCCACCCGGGCGCCCCTTTCATTATCTTTTTAAGCCGAGTGTGAAGCAGCTGGCATGAGAAATAGCACCTCTAAAGTCTGAGGCCTCAGCTGGAAAAGGGTGGAGCGCCCATTCCAGCTCAGGGACGAGTTGCTGCCCCAGGTGAAGGAGTATCTCGGGGTCTTGTTCACAAGTGGTGGGAGAAGGGAGCTGGACATTGACGGACAGATCGAGGCTGCATCTGCAGTGATGCTGATGTTGCACCCGTCTGTCATGGTGAAGAAGGAGCTGAGTGTGAAAGAGAAGCTTTTGATTTATTGGTCAATCTACATCCCTACCCTCACATATGGTCACGAGCTTTGGGTGGTGACGGAGAGACCGGGATTGCGAATGCAAGAAACAGAAATGAGCTTCCTCCAAAGGGTGGCTTGCCTCTCCCTTAGAGAGAGGCTGAGGAGTGCAGCCATTCAGAGTAGAGCCGCTGCTGCTCCATATCGAAAGGAGCCAGCTGAGGTGGTTCAGGCATCTGGCTAGGATGCTTCCTGGGCACCTCTTGGGTGAGGTGTTCCAGACATGTCCTACCAGAAGGCAGCTGTGGCGCAGACCCAGGACACACTGGAGAGATTATATCTCTTGGCTGGCCTGGGAAAGTCTTGGAGTCCCCCAGGATGATCTGGAGGAGGTGTCTGGGGTGAGGGAGGTCGTGGCTTCTCTGTTTTGTGATGGATGGATGGATGGATGGATGGATATTTACCCAGCAAGCTAGGTAAAACTGATAATGTCAGAAACTGACTAAAGCGCATGCAATTGTTCAGGTGAAAGTAGGTGCCAGAGTAAAGTGAACCTAAAAATTGTTATTAGGAAACAATTTCTGCTTGTTTAGATCTGATTACAACAGGAAAAAAAAAACAGTTACTTTTTAATCATTTCAATCTATGATTTCTCCTGATGGAGCACTAAACTGTGGTCTCTCCACCTCCCTGCTTCTTACAGCTTCTGGCAAACTTTTGAAAGCTTTTACCCACATCCTGATTTTAGCAGAGCCACTGAGGAAATGTGCTGATTTTATGTGCTGTTAAACAGATTGAGGCTCTATATATAGCAATTACTTACTGACTGTTTACCATCAGCATTGACAAGCAAATCCAAGAGAGTTGGGATGCTGTAAAAAATGTGAATAACAGAATGCAATGATTTGTACATCTCAGAGCCAACTCTTTTTATTCACAATACAACATGATGATACTTTATTGATCCCACAATGGGGAAATTACAGTTAACAGAACACCATCCAAGAAGACAAACAAACAAACATGGGGAGATAGGTGAACTGTGGCCATGCTGCCCCCCTTCTGGAGGCGCTGCCATTAAAAAGACAGAAACAATAGTGAAAACATACAGGGATGAGTGAGGGAAAAAAACATGCCATACTTTGTATACATACTCACATACACATAATATAGAAATCCTCAAATGAATAAACAGAAAAAAATGTACCATTTTAAGAAAAAGATCAGTTCATTTTGAATCTGATGGCAGCAGCATGTCTCCAAAGTTGGGCTGTGGCAACAAAAGGCTGGAAAAGTCAAATGAAAACGGTTAGAAATGGTTATAAAAAAGAGCATTTGGTAAATTTCTTAATAAAGATGTGCAGAGGTTTAATTTGTAAAAATCTGCATTTACAAATTGAGGAACAGTTTCTTCAGTGTCATCATCTACACTATATAACACCAAAGGATTGAGAGAATATGGAGAACTGAAAATCAGCAGTGGATGTTTGTGATCTCTGGGCCCTCAGGTGGCCCTGCATTAAAAACGGATGTGATTCAAGCTTGGAAATCCATGCACAGCCTCAGGAACATGTTTATGGAAATTTTCTTTAAAAAAGGAAAGTTTGCATACAAAATCACCATCAGATTCATGTCTATGCTGGCCAGTTTTGTTCTTACAGCTGTGCCAGTGACTCAGACATATTACAAATCCTCAGGTTTCTGCTCCCTGTCTACAATCTACATACTATCTCAATACCTTCACACCCCCTTATGCCCCCTCTGTGTGAGGAGGTAGAGCGGATAAAGAGGTGGCAACGTAAGACAGAACCGTGTACCACCAAGACAAGAAACTGGCTGAAGAGACTTGGATAATGGAGTCAGAGAAAGAAACCATAAAGCATTGCACCCGACCCCTACGACCCCTCCTACAGGTGGTGGGCTTACAGGAGGGCCCATGTCTCTTTGGGCTGTGCCTGGCTGGGTACCATGGGATAAGGCCCGGCCACCGGACGCTCTCCTTCAATATTAGAGAAATTTTTCAAACTGATATGAGTTTGAGTTTTTCCATAATATTCCTCTTCTACAAGAACGTAATTATTCATGTGTTAGATATTGCTTTTTTTTGTCTTATTTTGTTTTTTGTAACTTTTGTTTCTTCTTCTAAAATATATTTTACTTTTATGATGTGAAATAAAATAATCTACATCATCGTAAAGCTAATTAAACCCTAAAACTTGATCTTAAATACTTATTTTCTTACTAAGTCTTACTATAATTATAAAAATTAGATTAAGATAAACAACTTTCTCAAGAAATGACCTCTTTGCCATTGTTGCAGCCACCCGCTTTGAATGGTATCAGTCCATTAAATGAACGTTATTAGCTGCTAATAACTTTCATTTAATGGACTGATAACAAGCGGTGGTTTCAGGGGTTTGTGATGTCGTCTATTTCCCAGAAGAATTAAATTATTAAGCTATTTGTCTGTTAGTGTTATCAGGAGCACTAAGAATAAATAATTAGTTTGAGGCAGGATTTTCATTTGTTGCAGTTCAGACAGAGATAATGCAAGGCTGATCCAGCATCTGTAATAATTTTCAGCATTTTTAAAAGAGGGCTGTAAAATCTCTGTTGCCAGTGTGAAGTGGGGGGGAAGGGTCCTGAGCTCAGAGAGTGGCAGAATTGTTAATTTATTCCACCTGATTATGTATGTAGAGATTTTATAATCCCGGGTTATACTGAAAGTTTCTTGTAATCAGATATGTGGATCTCTAGATATAATAATAATAATAATAATAATAATAATAATAATAATAATAATAATAATAATAATAATAATAATAATAATAAAAAATCATTGGCATATAAAGGCTTTGTTGTGTGTATTCTTGTCGTTTATTTCTTTTATTTTTTCTGATGCTGCAGCAAGTGGTTCAGTGAATATGGGAGTTAAAGATGGACAGAAAAGGCATCATTGTCTGGTTCCCCTGGGAAGTGTCAGATGTCTGTGATGTGACCCCGTTTGTGGTTATTGTGGCCCTGGGTGAAGTGTTTTTATCCAGTGGACGATCAGCTCTCAGAAATCACATCTGTGTACTTTGTACTTTATCAAATGCTTTTTTCTGTCTAAATTAGGGGCGAGACTTATTAAGCTGAATAATCTTCAAACATGCCTGCCCACCCTCTGGCCCATTGGTCATTTCATTTACCCCACCCTCTTCTATAGTAAGGCAAAGTCCTTTAACAGACATAAATAGAGCAGGAAGCATCTGCAGACATCACAGAGGACGGACGTGTTTACAGAGCTGTGACAGCAAAAATGATCACAGATTTCTTCTTTCTGCTCTTACTCATAGGTAAGCTAAGTTTATTCTGTCTAATTTAACACAGGTGATAATTTCTGCTGTTTTTATTATTATTATTAATTATTTAAATTCAGGAACACTTTGTTTTTTATTCTAATAGACAAAAAAATCAGTTTAAAGGACTGGTTGCTACTCAAACTAGACAGTAAATATGAGACATTGGCATCAATAAATAAGTTAATAAATTAAATTAATACAATATTTTTATATCACTGTGTAGTTTACTAAATCAGCCTTTAAGATAATATCTGGAAATATACAATATACTTGTATCTACTGACTGAACCGCTCACAATGTTTCACAGTCCTAATGTGCATTTTAGAGATTTATACTTAAAAAATATTGAAAAACCTGCAGGTACTGTGCCAGAAATGAATAAATAAAATAAAAATCATTGTTAACTGTTCATTTGTATCAGCAACTTAATAGGAGAATCAACTGGATTGGTGAAAGGGAAAAGAGGATTGGTTTGGAAAATAGGATGCTGGGAGTTTTGGTTGGTATTTGCAAGCCAAAAGGTTCCCAGCTAACATAGGGCAAGAGGCAGGGTACACCTGTACAGGTCTCCAGCCTGTCACAGGGCCAACACAGAGAGACAGACAACCATCCACACCTATGCATGTCTTTGGACTGTGGGAGGAAACCCACGCAGGAGAACAGGCAAACTCCACAGAGAGAGAGGGAGGGCTGGGACACAGTGGAATCAAACCCAGACCTTCCAGATGTTATTGTAGCTGTGAGGCAGCAGTGCTAACCACCGCGCCACCGTGCTGCTGAAACAAACGCTAGTGCATTACAAAAAAGATTCTAGCTGAAAGAAACCCCATGGCAAAATCAAATCAAGTGTTTAATGTGCAGTGTGTGTAGGTAACAGAAATGGTGAGACATAAATGTCCCTTTTTCTTTAAAATTCCAATCTTTGTAATGAAGAAGCATTTTTCACAGGCTGTTCTTGTTTAAATTACCTGCATAAAAGAAAACATTAACATAACTCTTGCCTCCTTTCATTGGCTTCCAGTGAAATTTAGACTTATGTATCTATGTTTGTAGGTATGTATAATTATATCATAATTTCTTTGTATATGACATTTGGATTTTTCCAAATGTGACGCACTCTGCAAATGTCTGTTTGAACTATGTTGAAGATTTTTTACTCTTTTTTTTTTGTCAGGTGGCTCCAGTTTAGAGCTACAAGATGGTGATCAACAAATAACCAATGAGACCATTATCAGAGGTACTATTATTTTACTAAATGTTGTCAAAATCAACTTGAACACGCACACATTATGTACATGAGAAAAGTATTTTTGTATTATGTCTAAATCCCTGAGTTTACATACTGTATTTTTTTAACAAATGGTATCAACACACAAACATGGCAAAGAAAGCACAACATCTGTCAGTTCAAGGGTTTTACATATCACGGTCATAACTGTTACTGCGTGTTTTACCGTGTCCGATATAGGATTCTAGCTGCTCAGCAGTCCCATGTCTTTGTTGTAAACATTTTCAATTGGCACAATTGTGTTTTTATTTTTGTTTTATTTTATCTGTTCTGGGTTTCTTTTGTTGTGGGGTTTGGTCATGTTTTGATTTTCTAGTTCCTTGTGTTTCTGGGTGTTCTGTATCAGGTCTGCCTCTTTGTTCCTTCATCTCACTTCCTGTTTTATTTTGATAGTCATCTGGTCCCTGGGTGTTGTGTTCAATTTTGCTTCCCGTTGTCTCCTCAGTATAATTTGGTTCACTTGTGTTCCCAGCTGAGCTTTCCAGTTTAATTTGTTTAAAATAACACCTAAAAATTTTATTTTATTTTACTTTTTCAATATCAGTACCTTCAATAATTATTCTTAACTTTTCATTCTTTTTACAATTACCAAAAATCATAGATTTTGTTTTTTCCCAATTTAAACATAATTTATTTTCATCAAACCACTTCTTAATTTTTACCATTTCTGAACTTATGGTTACGCAAATGTCTGACAAATTATTTCCATTTGGGATACTATTTGGGATACTTCACAGAGGTCATTAATAAACAAAATGAAAAGTAATGGGCCTAAAACGGATTCTTGAGGAACTCCACATATTACATTTTTAACTCAGATTTTTGAATATTAATTTGAACAAACTGTTGTCGGTTGTCAGAGCTGCAAGGCCAAGCGGAATGCAGCTCAGGCAGTGGCCTAAGCAAAAACTCGGGTGTGGGAGGAGTTCGGTGAGGCTATGGAAAAAGACTTTCGGACGGCATCCAAGCGATTTTGGCAAAAAGTCAGGCGACTCAGGAGGGGAAAGCAGTGCTCCACTCACACAGTTTATAGTGCGGGTGGAGTGCTGCTGACTTCAACTGAGGCTATAGTTGGACGGTGGAAGGAATACTTCGAGGACCTCCTGAATCCCACTGACACGCCTTCTGTAGTGGAAGCAGAGTCTGGGGATGAGGGAGATGACTTGACCATCACTTGGGGGTGAGGTCACTGAGGCAGTTTAACAACTCCTTGGTGTCAAGGCCCCTAGGGTGGACGAGATTCGCCCTGAGTTCCTGAAGGCTCTGGATGTTGTAGTGCTGTCTTGGTTGACATGCCTCTGCAACATCGCGTGGAGATCTGGGGCAGTGCCATTGGATTGGCAGACTGGGGTGGTGGTCCCCATCTTTAAGAAGGGAGACCGGAGGGTGTGCTCCAACTTTCGGGGGATCACACTCCTCAGCCTCGCCGGTAAGGTCTATGCCAGGGTGCTGGAAAGGAGGGTGCGTCCGTTAGTTGAACCTCGGATCCAGGAGGAACAATACGGTTTTCGTCCTGGTCGCGGAACGCTGGACCAGCTCTTTATCCTCTCAAGGATATTCGAGTGTGCGTGGGAGTTTGCCCAACCAGTCTACATGTGCTTTGTGGACTTGGAGAAGGCATTCGACCGTGTCCCTCGGGGTGTCCTTTGGGAGGTCCTGCAGGAGTATGGAGTGTCTGGCCCGTTGTTGTGGTCCATTCAGTCTCTGTACAACCGCAGTGAGAGCTTGGTCCATATAGCCGGTAATAAGTCGGATTCGTTTCCTGTGGGTGTTGGACTCTGTCAGGGCTGCCCTTTGTCACCGATTCTGTTCATAACTTTTATGGACAGAATTTCTAGGCGTAGCCAGGTGGTGGAAGGCTTCTTCCTTGGTGACCTCAGAGTCTCATCTCTGCTTGTTGCGGATGATGCGGTTCTGTTGGCTTCATCAGGTGGTGGCCTCCAGCTCGCAGTGGAACGGTTCGCAGCCGAGTGTGAAGCAGCCGGGATGAGAATCAGCACTTCTAAGTCTGAGGCCATGGTCCTCAGCTGGAAAAGGGTGGAGTGCCCTCTCCGGCTCAGGAACGAGCTCTTGCTCGAAGTGGAGGAGTTCAAGTATCTCTGGGTCTTGTTCACGAGTGACGGGAGAAGGGAACGGGAGATTGACAGACGGATCAGGGCTGCATCTGCAGTGATGCGGACGCTGCACCGGTCTGTCGTGGTGAAGAGGGAGCTTAGTGTAAAAGCAAAGCTCTCGATTTACCGGTCGATCTACGTTCCTACCCTCACCTATGGTCACGAGCTTTGGGTAGTGACCGAAAGAATAAGGTCGCGAATACAAGCGGCAGAAATGAGTTTCCTTCGAAGGGTGGCTGGTCTCTCCCTTAGAGATAAGGTGAGGAGTGCGGCCATCCGGGAGGGGCTCAGAGTAGAGCCGCTGCTCCTCCACATCGAAAGGAGCCAGTTGAGGTGGCTCGGGCATCTGACTAGGATGCCTCCTGGCCGCCTCTTGGGTGAGGTGTTCCGGGCATGTCCCACCGGGAGGAGGCCCCGTGGTAGACCCAGGACACGCTGGAGAGATTATATCTCTCGGCTGGCCTGGGAACACCTTGGGGTCCCCCCGGATGAGCTGGAGGAGGTGGCTTGGGAGAGGGAAGCCTGGGCTTCTCTGCTTAGGCTGCTGCCCCCGTGACCTGGCCCCGGATAAGCGGAAGAGAATGGATGGATGGATGGATGGATGCTGTCGGTTGTTAAGATAACCAAGCCATTGGTGAGCTGGACCCCTGATTCCATAGTTGTATAATTTAGACAGTAACAGACTTTGATTTATGGTATCGAATGCTTTCCTCAAGTCGATGAAGACGCCCACTGTGTATAGCTTACTCTCAGTTGCAGATGTAATCTTTTCTATTAATTCAATTAATGCTAAAGCTGTTGATCTTTTTGGTGTAAAGCCATATTGATATTTACTAATTAATTTATAATTTTCTAAAAATATATTTCATTTTTGAGCAAACCACTTTTCAATAATTTTAGAAAACTGAGAAAGCAATGACACCGGTCTATAGTTGTAGAACTGAAAAAAAAAAGTGGTACAACTTTAACACCTGATTGTATGGATAAATTACAAATAAAAGTTAGTGGTTTAATAATACAGTCAATTGTCCTTTTTACAATGGTCATATCGAGTCCGTCACTGTCAGTAGATGTTTTATTTTCACTTTTCCTAACGATAGACAAAATTTCATTTTCCTGAACCTCCCCCAGAAACATGGACTGTATTATTCTGCTTTCCATATTGCAAATAACTTCTTGGTTCTGAATAGAATAGAATAAGACACAGTTGGATGTCTTATTTTTTATAAACTCTTTATACAATTTATTTTTCCTTTTGCATGTTTTAATTAGTCCTGATGTCATCCAAGATTTATCACTTTTAGAGGGTTTCTTTGATAACTTTAATGGGCAACATTTATTATAACTGGATATATAACAGTTTAAAAAAGTTTCATATTCTACAATCACATCAGCCACATAAACACCTGACCAGTCCTGGTGTAAAAGGTTGCTCCTTAAATCATTTATTGTTTTATCAGTTCTCACTCTAAAATATGAGGGCTGATGGGAACTCTTATATATCTCAGATTGCATGTCATATATGGTAAAAACAGGCAAGTGATCACTTATATCATTTACCAATAATCCCCTTTGAACAATTTTATTAACCTGATTTGTAACGATATTATCAATTAATGCGGCAGAAGAGCTAGTGATTCTGCTGGGCTGTGTGATTAGAGGAAAAAGAGACCTTGCATTTAGTACATCTAAAAAAAATCAGATGTAAATTTACATTTAGACTGATTGAGAAAGTCAATATTGAAGTCACCTCCTATTAAAAATATTTTGTGATTACTCAGTGCATCAAGTATATTTCAAATTTTTCCTGAAAGATATCTATTTTGGAACCTTGAGCTCAGTAAATGCAAGCAGCAATCACATTCCTGTTTTTTTTCCATGTCTATTTCAAAAGCTACATATTCCGTGATTCCCTCAACTGCGACAGATATTTGCTCAACAAGTTTGTATTTCAGATGACTATCAACATACAGCGCCACACCTCGTCTTTTTTTCTGGTTTATTTATATGATATAACTTATAACCTTCTATTTCAAAGTCTACATCCTTTTCATTACTAAGCCATATTTCAGAAAGTGCTATTGTTTTGAATTGATTAGTGAATGTACTAATATAATCTTTCATTTTGTTGAAATTTGCATAAAGACTTCTAATGTTGAAATGAACAAACGACAGCCTATCCCTTAAATTAACCTTTAAATTAAATTCATAGTCTGTATAATATTTACAGGTGTCACAAATATAATTCAACCAATGGCTATCAGGGTCCAGGTCTTTATCAAAATCAAACATACCATATTCTCTAATGTCAGATCTATTCAGTGTTATATGTGTCTTTTTTTAAAAAATTTTAATTAAATCATTTAAGCTACAACTAAACACAGAATGAGATACCAAACAAAAAATATTCAAAAGGCAGGTTAGAAACAAGAGCTTGGTGATACGACTTTCCCTTCCCTCTCTCACCCCGCTCCACCCACCCCCCACCCTCCCATTCATAAAATAAGTTTGCGCTCATAATAGTACCACTCTCCCATAATTTTGATCGTGTTGACAAACTGAAAATCCATAAGTTCATGAGTGCAAGAAGCAAGTCAAAGTAAAGTTGCCTCTCTTAGCAGCCCTACAGGTCACTGTGCTGGAGGCACTTTAGTCCTCCACAGCTGAGATGAAGAGCTCAGCCTTACTTGCATCTTGAAATAGATGATTGTCATTCCCTTTGGTTAACTTTATTGTTGCAGGGTACAGGAGAAAAGCCTGAAACTCCTTTGTACGAGCTTCGTGCATCACCTTATAACAGGATTTCCGACGCTTTGAAGTGTCCTCACTCTAGTCCGCAGCAAACTGTAGTTGGATATTAGCTACTTCAGGGGGATTTTTCCTGAATTCTTTAAGAAGACGATCCCTGTCGGTGTACCGGAGACATCTGACGATCAGCGGACGTGGTCTCCGCGGCTTACTCCCAGTGCCAGGTTCGGGCAAGCGTCCAAGCCAGTGACATCCCATCAGCACTGGACAGGCCTCGGACAATGTGGGGAACCATCCAGGAAGTTGTTCTCGCTATTGACACTTTTAGTGAACCACATTGACTCTCTACTGACTTATGATCGCCAAGCTCTCTTAAATATTCGACTTGTCACAGAGGAATTGGGAAGGAAAAACGCTGGCCGACAGGCCTTTGTCTGACCTCTACTTTTACCTGGAACACCGGCTTACCTGCATCGCACTCCTGCCTCATCTCATAAGAGGAAGTGTTGCGAACGATGGGGTAAACGCAGCGCTCTGTTGGTGAAATTAAAAAGATGCCTGATGCTGTCATCTGGAAATGGCAAAACAATCTCCCACAGCATCTTGGTGGAACTGAAATTCTTGCACCGCCGTGTTGTCTCCCATCGCTCCTTGGAACCCGTTGGCACCTGGCTGATACCTGTCCTCGGAACGGCTGAGGTGAACCACTTGCCCCATTTTGTTCCACCTCGCCTTCGCAGCGGTGGAGTGAACCCACGGAGCCTCCGGACACTGAAACAGGTTCCTTGGACGGCCGACCCTGGCCCGGGGGACCCTATTAGGATTGCCCTGGTTAACGCTAGATCGGTAGCAAATAAGACATTCATATTGAACGATTTCTTCGTCTGTCATAAGCTGGATTTCCTTTGTCTGACTGAAACCTGGCTAAGTGTTGGTGAGTTAAGTCCATTTTCAGATCTTTTACCACCAGACTGTTCATATTTTAACTCATCGAGGACAACTCGTTGCGGTGGAGGAGTGGCCAGTATTTATAAAAATGCTTTCCATTGTCGTCAGCTGTCGTCTGTCTGCTGTTCCAACTTTGAACTGAACTTGTTTGAGATTGGGAAAAGTCATCCTGTCCTGTGCGCTGTTATTTATCGTCCACCCAAATATCACAAGAACTTTATCAATGACTTTTCTGAGTTCCTGGCTGAAATAGGGCCAAAATATGCCAGGATTTTAATTCTTGGCGATTTAAACATTCATGTGTGTTGTCCTACTAAACCACTAGCAAGGGACTTTTTAAACCTTCTGGATGCTTTTAACCTTTTGCAGTCTGTCACAGGTCCCACACAGGAACATGGACACACACTTGATCTGGTTTTGTCTCATGGTTTACCTGTTTTTAATGTTAAAATTTATGATGCTGTCTTTTCTGATCATATGCCTGTTTTATTTGAAACCTCGTTTCCTCGTCCCATTGCTGTGCACGGGCCTCCTACAGTATCTCATGTGTTCAAACCCTCAACTGCGGCTCAGTTTTCTCTTGCTTTTAATAAGATATTTGAGGTTGATTCAGAGCAGCTCGCTTGCACCAGCACTGAGGAGCTGACTGCTGAATTTTTTTCTATTTGTCAAAACATTTTGGATACTGTTGCTCCCCTGAAGGTCAGGCGGCCAAAAGTCAAGTCTGAGCCTTGGCTTAATGACGTCACTTGTGCTGCTCGGAGAGATTGCAGAAAAGCAGAACGGAAATGGAAAAAAGACAAGCTTCAGGTGTCTTATGATATTTTAAAGCATAGCTGGTGTAAATATCAGAAAACTGTTAGGAACCAGAAATCGGCATATTTTGCAAGTGCAATCAATAACAACAGTCACGAGCCCCGTGTCTTATTTAGCATTTTAAACTCTGTCCTTAACCCTCCACAGTCTAGCTGCTTGGAAGCTTCTGATGAAAAGTGTGAAGCTTTTCTAAACTTTTTCATTGACAAGATTTTGACTATCAGAGCACGTATTTCACCCCCTTCCTATGACCCTTCCATTGTCACCACTCCACCTGCAGTTTTTAGCCATTTGGAACCTGTGTCTCATTCATATCTGGGGAAAATTGTTACACAAATTAAATCAGGCTCTCCTAATGATATTCTCCCCCCTCAGTTTTTTAAAGAGGTTTGGGACACTATTGGACCTTATATTCAAAGGTTTATAAACAGCAGTCTGACCTTGGGGGAAGTACCGGTATCCTTTAAACAGGCAGTGGTACAGCCTTTACTGAAACGACCTGGCCTGGATGCTTCTTTGTTATCCAATTTTAGACCGATTTCAAAGCTTCCTGTTGTGTCAAAAATCTTGGAAAAAGTAGTGGCCTCACAGTTGCGATCTTTCTTAAATACTCACACTATTTTTGAAACATTTCAGTCAGGATTTAAAGCATTTCATAGCACAGAATCTGCACTCTTGACAGTTTTTAATGATATTTTAATAACTGCTGACTCAGGAGACTCAGTCATACTTGTGCTTCTAGTTCTAACAGCGGCTTTTGACACAGTAGCTCATGATATTTTAATTTCTTGGATCAAACATTACGTTGGCATTAGGGATACTGCCCTGGAGTGGTTCAAGTCTTATCTGACTGACAGAAGTTTCTCGGTCACTGTCGGTAAATTTTGTTCAACATCTGCTGCTCCATCATGTGGTGTTCCCCAAGGTTCCATCCTTGGACCCCTTCTTTTTAGTATTTATTTACTTCCCCTTGGCTCCATTATCAGAAAACATAATGTGTCATTTCATTTTTATGCAGATGATTGTCAGATCTACTTACCACTCAAGCGTAAAGACCCTAACTCTTTTAGACCTTTGTTAGAATGTCTTAAAGATATCAGAGCGTGGCTGGCTCTGAACTTCTTGGACTGTAATGAAAAGAAAACAGAGGTCATTATAATTGGGCCAAGTGGCCCAGGTGTTTCTCCATCTGACCTGGGTCCGCTTACATCCTGTGTAAAAACAGTTGTGACCAATCTTGGGGTAAAAATTGACACAGCTTTTAAAATGGACAAATAGATAAACGCAGTGGTGAGAAATGGCTTTTTTCAGCTGAGACAGCTTTTCAAAATTAAGTCATTTATATCTTTTCGGGACTTAGAGAGGGTTTTGCATGCATTTGTGACCATCCGTCTTGATTATTGTAATGCACTTTATGTCGGTATTGACCAGGCTTCACTGTCACGCTTACAAATGGTCCAAAATGCTGCTGTTCGTCTACTGACAGGGACACGTAAATGCGAGCACATCACCCCTGTTCTTGCTTCTCTACACTGGCTGCCTGTCTATTTTAGAATTTATTTCAAAATTTTATTGTTTGCTTTTAAAGTTTTAAGTGGCGTGGCCCCCACATACCTAACAGACCTCTTACATACATACACCCCACAAAGGTCCCTCAGGTCGGCTGACCAGCTACTTCTTGCTGTCCCCAAGTCGAGACTGAAACACCGAGGTGAGCGAGCTTTTTCTGTGGTGGCGCCTAAACTATGGAATGGGTTTCCCCTCTATGTTAGCCTGTCCCCAACACTAGAGGTCTTTAAATCACGTTTAAAAACACACCTTTTCTCTGAGGCATTTCAAAATATCAGTCTCTAGTTAGTTTGAGTCATTTTGGGAACTGTATTTATATTTTTATTTAGTACTCCTTTTTATGGTTTATCCTTTTAAATTATTATTATGTTTTATGTGTTGTTTTTGTGCTGTATTGTATTGCTGTCTTTTATCTGGAAAGTGCTTTGTTCAGTTTTGTTGTCTTTTAAAGCGCTCTATAAATAAAGTTGGATTGGAAGTAATCCAGAGTGTTTGCACCTTCAACCCCTTCTTTTAAGTTGAATAGAAGTAAGTTGTCTCTTCTTGCGCGTCCTCCATTTGTGTAAGTTTTGCCTGGTATTTGTGCATTGTTTCCCCACACTGAGAGACAGCTTGTTCAGCCTCAGCCATATGCTCTTTCAGCTGAGTCGTGCCTGAGCGTATAGTCTGTATTTCTTCCATGTGCTTAGATAATGTTGAAAGCATGCTTTCAATGCGCTTCTCAAGCCTGTTGATGCACGTTTCAGCTTTCTCGTCGGCCTCTTAAAAATATTTGGCCATTAATTCATCAATGGCTTTAGTCAGGGCTGCGTTGTTTTCACCGAGCTGTTTACTTCAGTCATAATGCGTTGTTTGGCTGCTAACGACTGCCTTGTTTCTTGCATTGATAAAAAATAGGATTAAACTGAAATTGTCCTTCTTTACAAACAGTCTTTCACACATACCAAGGTTTATTTGAGCTTTTTGGGAGAGTGTTACGCCGAGTCTCAGCACGCAGCCGCCATCTTGTCCGCCATCTTCCCAATTATTTTGACACTCTTTTGAGATTATGTTAATAAAGTATGGGTTTATAAATTTGAAAATCATTGCATTTTGTTATCATTTACATTTTATGCAACATTCTGACATTTTCAGAATTGAAATTTTACATTAATTATGTATATTGTTGCATCATGATATTATGATAAAATATGCAAAGCAAGAGATGTGTATACATATGCTTGTATAGAAATTAGTGTATTCTTTCCTGTCAGGTGAAAATGCCTCCAGTGTAGAGCCTCAGACTGACCAAGAGCTTCCAAATGAAACCAATACCACAGGTAAAGACTTGCAAACATTTTCACAGTTTTCTCAGAAATTATACAAAGTCATCCTGACCCAACAAAGTTAATGAGAATATTAACATCAATATGTACTCATTAGCAATGCTTTACTGTCTTTATGTCATAATGCATATCTAACCTTCCTGAGCTGATTTTTTTTTACATTTTACTGCAAAAAAAAAGTATATATATATAAAAAAAAAAAAAAAAATCCCAGCTCGCCCCTACGGGCGGTCTATTTTTGCCCTCCAAGCTCGGGTCCTCTACCAGAGGCCTGGGAGCTTGAGGGTCCTGCGCAGTATCTTAGCTGTTCCCAGTATTGCGCTCTTCTGGACAGAGATCTCAGATGTTGTTCCAGGAATCTGATGTAGCCATTCTCCCAGTTTGGGGGTCACTGTCCCGAGTGTTCCGATTACCACTGTTACCTTCATCTTCCTCATCCTTTCCAGCTGCTCTCTGAGCCCTTGGTATTTGTCGAGCTTCTCGTGTTCCTGCTTCTTGATGTTCCCATCACTTGGTATTGCAACGTCTATCACTATGACTTTCTTCCTTTGTTTGTCCACCACAACGATGTCCGGTTGGTTAGCCACCACAAGTTTGTCTGTCTGTATCTGGAAGTCCCACAGGATCTTAGCTCTGTTGTTCTCAACCACCCTTGGGGGCGTGTCCCATTTTGACCTCGGGACTTCCAGGTCATACTCGGCACAGATGTTTCTATATACTATGCCGGCCACTTGGTTATGGCGTTCCATGTATGCCCTGCCTGCTAGCATCTTGCACCCTGCTGCTATGTGCTGGATTGTCTCAGGGGCATCTCTGCACAGCCTGCACCTGGGGTCTTGCCTGGTGTGCTAGACCCCAGCCTCTATTGATCTCGTACTTAGAGCTTGCTCTTGTGCGGCCATGATTAGTGCCTCTGTGCTTTCTGTCAGTCCAGCCATTGGTAGGATTTCTCTGCGTCAGCCACTTCTTCTATCTGCCGGTGGTACATGCCGTGCAGAGGCCTGTCGTTCCATGATGGTTCCTGTTCTTCGTCCTCTTCTTTCTCGGGTTTCTGCTGCCTGAGGTACTCACTAAGCACATGATCCTTTGTGGCCATCTTCCTGATGTATTCGTGGATCTTCATTGTTTCATCTAGAACAGTGGTTCTGACACTCATTAGTCCTCGGCCACCTTCCTTCCGCTTAGCGTACAGTCTCAGGGTGCTGGATTTGGGGTGAAACCCTCCATACTTGGTAAGGAGCTTTCTCGTCTTAACATCGGTGGCTTCCATCTCCTCCTTTGGGCAGCTTATTATCCCAGCAGGGTATCTGACAACTGGCAGGGCATAGGTGTTGATAGCCCGAATCTTGTTCTTCCCATTCAGCTGACTCTTCAGGACTTGCCTTACTCTCTGCAGGTACTTGGAGGTTGCAGCTTTCCTAGCGGCCTCTTCATGGTTCCCATTTGCTTGTGGAATTCCAAGGTACCTGTAGCTGTCCTCAATGTCTGCAATGCTGCCTTCTGGTATTGTAATCCCCTCAGTTCTGACTACTTTTCCTCTCTCAGTTAGCATCCGACTACACTTCTCCAGTCCGAACGACATGCCGATATCATTGCTGTAGATCCTGGTGGTGCGGATCAGTGAATCGATATCTCGTTCACTCTTAGCATACAGCTTGATGTCATCCATGTACAGGAGGTGGCTTATATTT